>PVIJ01008446.1:39745-74309 GCA_004024925.1 Scalopus aquaticus | reverse complement strand
TTTTAAAAAAAAAAAAAAAAGGCAGGGTAAGTTATTTTTCTATGTGCCACAAAGCTAAGTAAAAATTTTAATGACACATATATATTACAGAGAGATGGTGTGTTTCAGCTTTAATCTATAAGCAGACAATATACATAGCATCACCTTGGAGCATTTATTTTATTATACTGTAAAGCCATAAGTTTTCCTACCTCAAATAACTGGTTATGCTTTTCCCAAACTTGAAGCAGCAAAAGAGAAATTTAAAATAACTAGGATTGTTACATTTCTTTTTCATTTAAAAAAATCAAAACTTGATGTTAAGTATAATAAAATATTCTCTAATCTTGAGTTCCCCATAAGCGCATTCTAGTTAGTTAGTTTCCCCTTCCTTTTTTTCTTGAACCTTTATATTGCCAGCAGTCAGTCTCCTTTGAAAGATATGGTCAGATGGACTCTGCTTATGTTGCAGAGGCTGCCTCTCTGTAAACAAATAGATATAGATTTAGAGCTTAGGGACCAAAACTAGAAACGTCCACATTTACTCCACTGGAAAATGTCCACCTCCGCCCTGTCAGGGCCTTGGCAAGACTTGGTGTCAACATAATAATGGCTCTGGTTCACTGTGAAAACTCTTGGTGCAAACAAAGGAAACATCAGAGGCATCACCAGAGAAAGCCCAGGTAAGTCTGCAGGAAGGCGCCTACACATGCATGTCTGCAGGGACTCTTAGGATGAGAGACTCAAAGCCCTCAGGTCCTTATACCTTCCCAAACAGGTGGCTCTAAATTAGTCCTGTGAAATCAAGGGGTGACTCAAAGAAATGGACAGTGGTCTCCTTTACCAATGACTGAAGCTTACTAGACACCAACCTCCCTTAGGTAATTAAAAATGTTAGGAATAACTGGATGTCTTCTTTCCTCCATTAAGAAAATACAATTATGTATTCTTTCTGTACAGGTAACTTTCCTATATAAACCAAGATCAAAAACTCCAGAGGCTGGAACCAGTGAGAGAAATTTTATATTTGTCTCCCAGATATAAATCCTCAGTTTGCCTTTAAGTAAATTCTTTTTTAAAAAAATCATTTCCTTGATTATTACTTTTATTAATATTTAATTTGCATGTTTTTAAAATATGTTTAGTGTAGCAATACTAATTTATATTATAACACTGTATATGTTTCAGGAGTATAGGTTTACATCTCAACAAAGATACAATATGGTTAGCTGGCAGATGGAAATTCTCCTTCTCACAGAGACTACAAGGTTATAGAATCACACTACATCCACAACCAACACCCCAACAATTCTCCACTATAGTTCATTATCCCCACTCCCACCTTGCTGCAAATCTCCTACTTCCCCCTTCTGGTAGCCTCAGTTTTGCAGTCAGATTTCAAGACTTTTGAAATTTTGTTTTGTCTGTTCCTTTGCTTTGATTTTTTAATATTTCACAGGAGTGAAATAATTTGGTACTTATAAAATCACACTGAAACAGATAGTTAATTTGTAACAAGGGAGCTAAGAACATAAAATGGAGAAAGGGAAGTCTACTCAACAAATAGTGTTGGGAAAATTGGACAGCCCCTTGCAAAGCAATGAAAATAAACCACTATCTTATACCATACACAAGAATCAACTCAAAGCTGATCAAAGACTTAAATCTAAGACCAGAAACCATAAAATACAAAGAAGAAAACATAAGCAAAACACTCCACGACAATGGCTGCAATGTCATCTTTGGGGACTCAGCTACAATGCCAAGGGAAACAAAAGCAAAAGAAACAAACAGGACTATATCAAATTAGAAATTTCTTCACAGCAAAAGAAACTATTGTTAAAATGAAAAGGCACACTGCCTAATGGGAGAAAAATGTTGCATATCTGATAAGAAACTAATATCCAAAATCTATGACTAATATCCAAAATCTATAAAGAACTCATGCAACAACAAAAAAACAAATAATTTAATCCAATATAGGTAGAAGAGTTAAACAGCCCTGTATCCAAAGACACACAGATGGTGAAAAGGCACATGAAAAAAAATGCTCCATTTATCATCAGGGAAATGCAAATCAAAACCCCAGTGAGAGGGGGGAGGAGGAAGAAAAAAAAAATCCAGTGAGATACCACCTCACACCTGAGAGAATAGCCCATATCAGAGAGAACAGCCTGTATCAAAAAGTCCAGAACAAAACAAGAATTGATGAAGCTGAGGGAAGAAAAGGAATCCCTGCATAATGTGGTGGGAATGAAGAGCCATTTAGCCTGTATGTAAACAGCACAGAGGTTGCCCAAAACATTGACAATTGGTCGACCCTATGACCCAGCAATCCTCTCCTCGGTATCTTCTGGAAAAATGCAAAAACACTAATTCAAAGACATATACCTACTCTGATGTTCATTGCAGCAGTATTTATTAATAAAGTATCCAAAGTATGGCAACAACCTATGTGCCCAATGACAGACAAGTGGATAAAGCAGCCATGGCATATATACAAGATGGAATACTGCTCAACTCTAACAAAAGATGCAGCCCTGCAATCTGCAACAACATGGATGGAATTGGAGGGGACACAGCAAAATAAATAACCACTTTAAAAAATTTTAGTTTTATTAAACTTTGAATTCAGTTCACAAGTGATTATTTCAGCTGACAGTTTTACCAAGTCCCACAACATAACATCATTCTATTTCAGGGTTGCTAACGTGGGGTACCCCCACACCAATTCATAACTATAATCAAATTTTACTGAGAACATAAAAGACCCCATGTTTATTCCAACAAGTTACCTTATAGTTTCTGGGGGAAAGCTGCATACTGAGACAAACCTAGTATCTGGGCAGTATTCTCCATCTTTGACTTAATGGGCTTTGTGGGAAACCATGGTTGTTAGTTGGTACTAGTTTTTAATGAGTAATAGCCTTATATTTGAACCTGAGGTAACAGATAACCATGTTCATGTTCATAATTAATTCCTAATAATCAGAGTAGTACTTCAAAAAGATTCACTTATTGATATGAATTAATTAGTATCTTAGTGGCTCTAAGAAGGAACTATCATAAAATATAGGTAAAACTTTGATGGTTTCATGGTTTAGAGGTATTGCTACAAGTCCCTATGTTATTTCTGTCTGGAACACTCACAAGGCGTTGGGCAAACATTCTAGTTGTATTCTCATTTTTACCTTGTTATTTGAAAATTTCACTTTATCATTTTTTTCACTTTATCATTAATTACAAAAGTAGTGCATACTAATTATAAAAATGCAAATACTGAAAAACAAAGAAATATACAAATTTGATAGAGTATAGAATAAAAATATACAGAACCGAAAGCAAAATTACCCTGCAACTGACATCCCTAGGAAATAACCACTGTTTCTGGATTGTTTTAAAATTGAAAGCTCTTTTTCTGTTTACACACATTGAAAATAAGTACTTTAAAGTATTTTCAAAAGTCACTGCAATTAGATCATTTTAATTCATCTTTAAATGCTTCCTTTCGACTTTATTGTCCAGTGGGGTTGTGATTTCGTGAAAACAATGAGTGTGTTTGGACTTATGGATGACTTTCTCTTGATTATCCAGCAAGTACACGGGTATGTGATAAACTGAGAAAGGTCTACAGATTCTTGAATTTGGGAAGCATCCCAAGAGGGAGCCAATATGATCTATTTCATAGAAACTCTCCTTTCAACTGCATCCTTCCCTCTTGTCTCACTGTGTGCACTGACTCCTGTTTTTTGGTTTGAAACAAGTACATGCCTCCCTCTTTGACATCACCACCATCTACAATCAGGGGGTTCTGTGCACCATGGGCATCTGACTAACAAAGACAAGCTTCTAGTCTCTTTACCTCCTCAAGAAGGTGGACCTTGTCTTGCACTTCTATTTCATTCAATTCACTGACTCTCTTCACTTACTCAGCAACAAGTTTTCTGTGACAGAAAGGTTAGAGAGACAGTCAGTTTGAAGTCCATGCTGAAAAAAAATGGCAACTTTCCTTTAGGAAAAAAATTATTATTACTACTTTAAGAACTTCAGGGGGGAGAAAAGGGACACACTTACAAATATAAGGTGAGAATTTGTTCCCTTTGGAAGAAATTCCTAAATCAAATTAATCAAATCAGATAGGTTTTGTCACTGCTGCCTCAGACTAGCAGATAACTGTATTTTTCACTGAAAAAGAAATGTTGACTAGTGAATGAAATAATTACTCTTATCATAATTATGTCATAATGATGATGAGCTCAAGTGATGTTTTTGGAGGCTGATAATGACCCATAGGTTCAATCCAGGTATGCTGTGGCATTAAGTACAGTGTATTTGCTTGAATGTGTATCAAATAGGAGTTAATACATAGTGATAAACAAGATGAGAAGGAAAGTAGAAAGGGAAATGAATTTCAGTTAATTCACTTTATTTGCTGGGAATAGGCCAGAGTTCTCAAATGTTATTCTCTTTCCAACAGCCCCATAAAATAGATATCATTACTATTCCCACTTTACAAATGGGGAACATGAAGCTCACAAAATTACGTAATTTACAAGCAGTAGAATCTGGATTTGTCTCATCTCAGAAGCTATTTGTCTCTAGAACCCAGGAGAACTTGCTAGAAAAATTTTGGCATTTCTTCAGGAAATAAAAATATACTAGCACCCAAGTATACAAGGTCTTACTATGTTGATTTTGACTAATACCCATATTTAATGTTTTGGAAGTTGTTTGTAATGATTATATTCTCTGGAGGTAAGAAAAAAATTGGAAACAAGCAAATAAAAACAAACACTTTAAAATTATCACTATACTTATTATTATGAATAGCTACTCAGTTGTCATCTGCCCAGTTATACAGAAAACTGAACAGAAAAAGAAATGTGTGGTGGACAAGATTCTGCCACTGAGTAAATCTGAGTTCAAATTTCTGCTAACGTACTTTAATAATCAGCTATGTCACCTTAAGATAAATTACTTATCTTGCTATTCCCATATCTGCCTATGTATTAGCTGAGGAAAATGGTTCTCCCTCAAAGGTTCTTATAAGGAACAAGCCATTGGAAGTGTTAAGGGAACAATATGTCCTGAATGAACTCCACTGACTGATGTTTTATGGACTCCGTTCACCATACCACAATGCCAAAGAGATATCAGGCACCAAGGATTACAAATCTTATTGTGCCATGAATCTGCCATGACTCAACTTCCTGAAAGAGGGTGGGCTGCTGGGAACTAAGGATGGCGTTAAACAGCCATGCTTGGTATATAACCAAAGACATGTAGGCCTGCATTCTCTTGGTTTTGCCAGTCTTCAGCATGCTGTCTCGTCCAAGCTCAGACAGTGTCACCAATAGGAAGGATTTTCTCTCTCTTTCTCTCTCTTTCTTTCTTTCTCTCTCTCTCCCCCCCCATCCTCTACTTTCCCCTCTTTTCATATTTCTTTGTAAATAAACCTTTTATTTATCTTCCTATGTGTGCCTGCAGTTGGGTCTCATTCTAAGTATTTTTTTAAGTGTGTGGGTGATGACTCACACCCAGGCATCCCATTTCCTTTTGGGGCTGCCCTGTTAAAAAAAAAAAAAAGTCTGTGAAGTTCTCAGGACAAAGTATATATGATACTTAGTAAACTCTAAGACTGGAAATGTGGTGAACATTTTGATCACTTACTTACAAATATCTACTACATCTTACATACTGTATGTTTCCCAGCTAGTAGATGTGTTCAAGCAAACCAGCTGTTCAAAGCTGCACTAAACTTATCACTCAGCTGGCCCATATTAAAGAGTGAGAGTATTTCCACTACAGGAACGATTTCTCAGAAATGCCCTGTTGAAAGAGATTCACAAATACTACCTTTACTTACAAAAATGAAGACATTTTCTCCAGAGACAGATATATTTACTTTCCCTCACATATTACATATACAAATTTCAAATTTTCTTTCCTTTCATACTCATTGAGTTTTCAAAAATAACCATGAGATGCTTCAAACAGGATGCTTTGGGAAGAAATCTGTAGCTGTTTGGAAAATTCCTCATCCTTCATCCCCTCTGATCTAAAAGTTAGCAAGCACTTTGTGACCCTTCACAAGATCCTGACCCTGGTTTCCAACTCTTGGACTTTTCCCTCCCAGTCTGAGAGCTTCTGTTCAGAGTTGCCTAATTAACTTGGACCTGAGTTACTATTTTCTTAGTTGCCAGATAAAACTGATGGTGTGTTCAAAGTAAAATTAAGAAGGCAGACAAGGGATGCTGTTGTTTTCCCATGGCCAGGATTTTTATTTACATTTTTCTTTTTTAGAAGCAAATAACTTCTTCCTGAATCCACCAATAGCCCTCCCTACTATAAAAGGACTTACTTCATTTGTGAACTAATTAATAATACCTCTTTTTAAGGCAGAAAAAGACTGAAAGCCTCAACCCAAAGCCCTATGATCACTTGTTCTTAATGAAAAAAAACAAGGCAATAACCATGAGGCAAAAATAATGTCTAAGACTTTAATTGAAGCTGTTTCATGAGAGAACAGGCATTTAATGAATTTTCATGTTTTCCTTTCCTATGCATATGACATTTTGATACATTTGTGGTTTGTCAAGACAGGAAATATTTGGGAGCTTAGGGAGGGGGAATTAGCCAAAAGGAAATACGGCTTACTGACTTAATAATTTCTTTTTGTGTAGTGTAATATCCTTTTTAGTAAAAAACTATACTGTATTTCCCTGTATAAATTACTTTCTGTTAGTTTTCCCACCCCACGGGAAAGGAGTACTGAGCATTAATCTAACCAACTCTGCCGAGGGGCATGGCACCATGAAAACACAGCTAATGGGATTTACTAAATGCATTCTTAGTCTGTAAGCAAAGAAAAGGAATCCTTAAATAATGAATGTCACTGTTTATACATTACTAATATGAGTCGACTTCCACCTTTATGGATATCTTACTATATGGTAACTCAGAATGTGGACAGGATCCATTAATTTGGAGAGAAATTTAACTCCTTTTACATTCATGCTTCTGAATCTTAAAACATGAGCCTGTCCCAGACCTAATATTTATTGATTACTCATTACAAATGTTCTCAGTGGCTGGGCATGAAAATAACGGGGGTAAATAGAAACAGAGCTTATCTGCCCTCATTCTAAATGTCCACTTTGAATCTCTGACTCAGGGTGCCTGGTAGGGCTCAGTTTTGTCTGCGGTTTCAGGTGATCCTGATGATCAGCTAATTTGGAAACTAAGAATCTAGAACAGTGGTTCTTTAACTCTAGTGTGCATGACAATATCTCCTGTGGCTTAGATGACTGAGTCACTAACCCCACAGTTTCTGGTTCAGCAGGTCTGGGATAGAGCTCAAGAATTTGCTTTTCTAGGAAGTTCTTCAGTGATACTCGGGTCACTGATCCCAGAATCACACCCGAATTACCACTGATCTAAGACATATAGTTAGCAAACTATGGCCTGTGGCCCAAATTCAGCTAGCCTTCTGCTTTAGTGAGACATGCTTGTTCATTTATATATTCTCTTTGACTGTGGTTACAACATAATAGTGTAGGTTTGTGATTGTAGCCAAGACTATATAAATCATAAAGCTAAAATAAGTAATATCTGGGCCTTTACAGAAAAAGTTTGCCAATCCCTGATCTAGGAGAGAATGGTCTGATCTTGGACTATTATTAGAAGTTAGGTTTTAGATAAAATGCAGGGTACCCAGCTAAATTTAAACTTCAGATAAACAAAGACTTTTTAAAAGTATAAGTATGTACCAGGGTCTCCTTGGTGGCGCAAGGAGTTAAGTCTCAGCCTATGAATCTATCAGCAGCCACTGGAGCCTAAATTCAACCCCCGGCCAGGGAGATTCCCACATGGTGCAGCAGACCTCTCCTGTCTCTCCCACTGCTCCCCTCAGCAGTGTACTTCACTATATCTGCCTGTTCTGCTCCCCACTCTGTCTCTGGTGAATCCTCTCACCCCCACCCCTGCACCTCCGACCTGTACCCTAGCTCTTGTATGCATAAATAAATAAATCTTTTTTAAAAAAGCATAAGTATGTACCAAATACTGCATACATAAAACTACTTTGGGAAACAGTCTGGAAGTTTCTGACAAGGTAAATATTCATGTACCATATGATGCAGTCGTGACACTGCAAGTTCCTCTAAAGAGAGATCAAAGCTATATTCATACAAAGACTTGTACATATGTTAACATCATTTTTAATTGCACAGAAATAAAAACAACTCAAATTTTCACCATCAGGTAAGTGGGTAAGTAAATTGTTGTATACAACTGAGTAATACTCAGCAATGAAAAGGAATAAACTGCCGATCCATGCAACAACTTGGATGAATTGCAAAATAATGCTAAATGAAAGAAGCCTAACGAGACAGCATACACTGTATGACTCAATTTATGTGAAATTCTAGAAAACAGAAACGATTCCATAATGACAGAAAGCTGATCAGTGGTTGCTTGCAGAAGCAAAGAGCAGGTAGGGGTAGAAGGAGGATTTACAAAAGGGCACAGGAGGCTTTTAGTGGTGATGGATATGTCCATTATCCTGTGCGTGGGCTCCATTTCACAGGCATATGAAATGTCCTCTGACAAGACATGTGCATTTTAAGGATGTGCAGTTTACTGTATGTTGATCATCTCTCAATAACATTATGTAAAAATGAGTTTGACACTTCCCCCTTTGTTTTCATTCACTTTCCACTCCCTCTAGCCCTGCAGTAAGCACTAAGGCTGGCAGATGCTGACTCACTTGGGCAACTGCTGTTATCAGGACTCTTTGGAGTCCCGAGTCTAATCTCTCCTATTAGATCATAAGGTCGAGAGGAGAACAGGGGACCATGGAGATGGATCACGGGTGAATTGGTGGTGGGTTGCCCAAGGGGAATACAAAATGTAAAAGACATGAATAACAATAAAAAAAAAAAGATCATAAGGTCGGGGAAGGCAAATCCACATACTTAGATGTCCCCCACCTGCCCCCCCCCCACCAACTGAGTTTGTTGGCTTCCTGCTTCCTGGTTTGCCACTTCAGTGGCCATCTGCATTAAATGGGTCCGACATCTACTCTGTAAATTAGAAGCCAGCTTGGCCCCACCTCAGCTCAGTTTCCAGCACTCCATTGTGGCATGAACCAACCTCAGGCCAAGTCACTTAAGGACTTGCAGGCCTGTTGCTGTCTCTCTCCAGGAGTCTGCTGGCTTTCTGATAAGGCTTTTGCACCATGCCCTAGAGAGTGAGCTGACCAGAGACCTTGATCTAATTTGTTTGGGAGGTCTAAAGCTTTAAAATTGAAGGTGGTATCACTGAACGGATGCCATCACCTTCAATTGTCTGCCCTGAGGGCTGGCAGGATTTGATGGGAGCAGAGTGTGGGTAAGCAGGGAGATGGTTCAGCCATCCCTGCTCTGCCAGGCACACATAGGGGCCCTCTCTATCCAGCAGGTAGGTCAGGGATTTCCAACAGGAATAGACTCCCCTAGATGGGCATGGTCCTTCCCCAGCGAGCCACAGGAGACATCAATAATTTCCCTTCAAACTGATTTCTATGTTAGAGTATCATCAGATGTCCAAATATTAAACAAATAAGTATAAAATGAAATGGTAGATGCAAAAATAATGTTTATAAGTAACTGATAATGTGGCATGTTCCTTATGTTGGGTGTAACTATTAATCAGCACTTAATATCTAATTAATTGAATGATATCCAATCCAAATAAGCTTACTCGCCGTTCCATAGTTCGACCATGCATCAATTGCCTGCAGTTCTCTGAGATTCTACAGGGGATTTCACTCAGATCAGATCATGGATTTCACAAAGTAGGGGAGGTCCCGGTGGGCATCCTTGGGGAACTGGCTCAGGATATCCTAGTCACACGCTTATTCTTTGCAGGGATCAAGGTGGATACGACAATGCAAACCACTTTACCTCAAGAAACATATTTTTTTTTGGGGGGGAAATAAAGCAATGACCATAGGTCTCAGTAAAATCTACTCTAAGAGCTAGAGTGTCTTCCACTCTCCCCTCCGAAGCTTTACTAAGCCTGCTCCACTAGAGCCCAGAGCTCGCTGGGGGAAACCCCAGACCCCTTAATATGGGCCACCACAGTCTCTGATTCCTCCTCAGGGCAACATTCACTGAGCAGAAACAATAAAAAATATCTCCTGTCGACTCTGTCCCACAGTAGACACTGCAAATACATGGCTTCGTTTAAGCCTCACAGCACAATACTTCACAAATACTTCAGTGTACATTTGATTCACCTGAGATCTTGCTAAATGCAGATCTGGGATCCCACCTGAGAGTCTGAATGTCTGACCAGAGCAGGTGAGCAGTCAGAGGCTGATATGTCTGCCATTTAATTAGCCAGAGCAGAAGAGCTAGCATTGAGCCGGGTTCTGTCCACCTCCAAGGCCTGGGCCCCAGCCCAGGGTGTGAGGCACAGGGTATGGTGAGGAATGAGCATGCGCATTGCGCTCGAGGGCTCCCCACCACACCAGGGAGGCAGGTCTCTCCCCAGGTCACACAAGGCACAGAGCCCTACAGTACTGCCAGGAACAAATTCCGATGGGAGCCAGAGCATGAGGAGGGAGGCAGGAGTCTTATCTGGGAAGGAGAAGATCAGGGAGGAGCTCACAGAGGCTTGCCTTAAAGGAGGAACAGAATTCAGCTGCAGGGAGGAGAGAGTTGGCATTAGACTGTGAGGGCAACATGGGCAGAGGCCCAAAGCTGTGACAGTGAGAGCTGTGTTCCGGAACGGTGAGAGTTCTAGCAGGATGGAGTGTGTCCTCTGTGCCCCATCTGCACAGCCCTTGGCTTTGTCAACAGTTCCTGCTGCCTTCCAGTCCTGAGTCCTGCAGCAGGCCCTGAGTAAGTAGGTCAGGAGGGAAAGTTGGGGATACAGCCAAGCAGCCAAGCACTGGGAAGGCCCAGGATTTGCTGAGCTTCTCCTGGTTCTGCCCACCTGCTCGGGTTCATCCCTGCCTCCTCCCTGCTCTGCCAGACCTGGTAAGACAGAGGGAAATGTGCGAGGCCCTCTGAGGATGGGCCTAGCTGTTCTTTATGCTGGTTGCTCCGCAGGGAATAAATCTGGGGGCTCCCAGGAGCAGAAGGAGGGAGATGGCTATCCAGGGATTCTCCACCTTGCTGCAGAGTAGAGTCACCTGGGAGACTTTAAAATGTATGAAAGCCAGACCTGCACCCAAAGCTGCTTCAGCAGGTCTGGAAGGGAGGCCCCAGCATCAGTATTTGAAATGCAACCCAGGAGCCATTTCTAATGTGGAGCCAGGGTTCAGATGTCTTGATATGCATCAACTCAGGAAAGCTTAAAGCAGAGGACGCCTTCCTAGAGAAGAATAAATATTTCAGACACTGGAACCTATGAGGGAAAAAAAACGCCAAACTATGCTTCTTTTATAATGTAAAGAACTGAAATGGCAGAGGGCAAGACAGGAGAGTCTAAACCATATGCAGCTGGTCAGGATTCTCTAAGATTAAATTCTGCTTTTAATAATATTTATGGTATCATCTAATTATATCAGAAATACATGACCACTGCAGAATATTTGAAAAATCTCCAAAAAGTATAAAGAAACCAAAAAATTTCCAAAAAGTGTAAAGAAAAAAAAAATCACCACCACCCAGAGATAATCACCCTTATGGCATATGCTGTTCTAGTCATTGTCTACGACTCTGCTGTGATAAACACATATACACAGGCAGGGACCGGTGTCGGACGGTGTTGCCCACACAACCCCCCTTCCTGGTAGTACATTCTGTGTTTATTTCATTATTTACTGTCCACCTCATATCCCAAAAGAAATCCCTCCATGTAGGAATTTAGTCTGTTTTCCTCTCCTCTGCAGCCCAGGGTCTAGAGAACAGCACTCAGCAGGCACCCCTTGTGAGGGGTGCATATATTAACTGTTTAAGGTCAAGGGCACCAAGGTCTGACCTCAGTGCCCTTGACCTTAAACAGTTAATATACTGTTAGACCAAGGTCTGACCCTGGCTCTGCCATTTACTTGGACAGATTACCTGAACCTGTTAACCCTGTTTCCCTACACTATTCAATGGGCGTAAGAAAAAAACAGTTATGACAGAGCGTCTATTAAAAAGTTCAGTACAGGGTCTGACAGGTAGCAACTCTGAAATACATATTAACCATTACAGCACGCATTCTTTATCAGAGAAAACCTCTCGAAAGTTTGAAGAGAAGGAATGGGCCACAAAGTCTATTGGTATGGAAGTAGGATTTGTATATTTTAAAGACACACAGACCTGAGAAAAAGAACCACTGAACTACAGCTGATATCCACAGTGTTTCACAAGATAAAAAAAGTAAACTCAAAGTATCCTACTTTCTTAGATCTTAAGGCATTTTCAAGACACACAAAAAGAACTTCAGGGTAATACTCAAAAAAAGCTGAAAATTGTTCAGCAATGTTTTTCCCCCTGCTTCAAACTCCTTACTCAGAGGGCAAAGTTGTGCCCTGGCCGTGAGTTGGCAGTGCCCCCATGTGCCATGCAGACAGGGCTCCCGTCTCTGAGGACGGGTCCAGCTCATAGAGTTGCTGGAAGAGAGAGACTCTGATCGGCTGTGGGGAAGCTGACCCAGACACCCCCGTCACCATTTGCTGACCACTAGTTGTTTGTAATTATATTATGGTTGAGGAACATACAGAAGAAAAATTCTTCAGGATCTAGGACAGAGCCTTCCATAAGTAAACCACACATTTGAAGACATTTGACAGACTAAAATCATGCACACTGACGTGGCTTTAGCTCAAGTGGACACCAATGATGAGCCTTATCTGAATGTCACCTGCGCTCTCTGTTGCATCCTGAGAGGGGTCTTTTACACACACCTCGCCCTTCATTTAAAGCACTCAAAGCCCTTGACCTGAAAAGCAGAGAACTGTGCAATCCCATCTTGGCTTTGGCTATTTTGGGTGGCTCATGTCTCGTGTTTCCCTGGGAAGCCCTCACAACACACAGCTCACTGTGGACAGTCATGGCCACGCTGATGCACTGTCACTGGCATTTGCAGGGTGGCACCTCAGAGAGCGACAGAAACCAACACCACGAAGCAGCATGGGGCAGCGTGGTGGCGCTGGCCTCCTGAGTTGGAACTGCCAGTTTTTTACCAAGGATTGGCTAAATGATTCTGTGGAAGCCAGAACCACAGTGGTAAGGAACAAAACTTGTGGGCACCCAGACATACCTGTGTACAAGTCTTGGCACAACCAATTCTTTTTCTGTGACTTTGATAAGTCATTTAACTTCTCTAAGCCTTAGGAGGTGATGGCGGGAATCCAGAACTTAGAGGGTCATTGTAAAGATAAAATGGGATAAATTCAAATCCCATTGGAATATCTGTAATAATAAAAACATGTAATACTGATAGTAAGCCTTCAAATCATAATTATAAGTTTCAGTAAGGACAGCCGTGATCTCATTCTGGCTGTCCAATAAAGACCATGCAAATTTTTTCAAATGGCCTCTGGTGAGCTGGTATATCTTAATTCCCTCCGTTCATCAGCCGAGCGGTATGGGAGCTAAGTTGAGAGCAAAGCCAGAAGAGACACATGTTGGCGCAGAGTGAGAAACATTCCCTCCCTCAGACGCCGGCCTTGAAGATGGTAGTGGGGCCCTTCCCCGTCTCTACCTCCACTCAAGGTTCCCTTCCACTCAACCCCATCGCTCCTGGAGAAAGAGGAAAACTGGGCCCTACATGATATTTCATCTAAAGTGAAAATAGGTTCCGGGGATGAAATGAGTAAGACAAGCTGTTTTCTTCATTACAGGTTAAATTCTTTGCAGATTCAAAGTAGAATAAATTTAGATCGTAACATTCAATTGCTAAATAGCTACACAGCTACTAAATTGAATAAAACCCTAACGTCAGGGCACCTCCGATGAATGCAATCTTTGTGCAGACTGCTCTTTCATCGTTTGCTTGCTCATTTCTTCCTGTATAAAATTGCTTTCAGGTTGAGTCTTGAATCGCTGCTCTCCCTCCCTCCCCCCACGCACAATGAATGCCTCTAAAGCAAAGCTTGGGGTCAGGATGAGATGCAAACAGAGTGTTCTGGGGTGGGGAGCTGCTGATGAAACGGCAGAACCTGGCCAAATCTGACAGCTCTTGCAGGAAAGGATTCAGAGTTGCTGAGTTTCCAGAGATGGATGTATCAGTCAGAACCCTGACTTATCACTGATTTATAGCTTCCCAGTGGCAACTGGAAATTCTAAGGGGAGCACAGGAGATCCTCTTTTTAATTTTTTTTTATTAATGATGTACCATTGTTTTACATCTTTGTTAATATTTTGACAATACAGGAGTTCTCCCCTTAGGGGTGGTCACTGTAGCTCTCCCACCACCAAAGCACCCACAATCCACTGTGTTCTCATTCCTCTCCCTCCCCCTCCCCTCTTGGATGCCTCAGTCCATGGTCACTTTTCAAGGATTGGTTTTATAGTTTATCTTTGTCTCACCCTTTGTTTGGTTTCTCTATATTCTACATGTAAGTGAACCATCAGATATTTATCTTTCTCCTTTAGAGCTGGAAGGGATTATGCTCAGAAGTAAGCCAAGATCCTCTTTTGATCTGCACCCCTCCCCAGGTACACGCTCTCCATGTAAAGGCCAGTGATAATTAGAAAGTGGCTACCTAAGGGGGCAATCAGAAAAATGTGTTCATTCAGCAGCCATTTATTGAACAGTTGCTATGAGTCTGACTGTGTGAAGCCCTGTGAATCATGAACAAATCACACCTCACGCTTGCATCATGTAATCCACAATCTGTGGCAGGACAGAAACAGGTAGGAAAGTAGGAAATGATGTGACTTGCATGAGGAGATGTGGAAAGTGCACGGTGCCACTGGCAGCCAGGAGAGAAGCATCTAACCCAGGAGGAGGAGCTGGAGGAGAGGAAGCTGGGACAAGCCTGAAGTCAGGATCCCCAGCTGAGACCTGGAGCATGGCTATAAGGTAGCAAAAGAAGGGGAAACTGGTGAGGGTGGGAGGGCGAGGGCGGCCTGGTTCTTTCGGCACATAGGCCATGTGCCTTTTCTCTGCTGGGATGTTTGAAGCCGGATGTAGTTCCCCAAAATCTACAGTCAGCGTCCTTGGGTACCTTTTCCTCTGGACATTGCCAGGAAGACTGATGTCATTGTCTCTCTTGATGAATATTACATGAAGTAACATTCTTTTGTTTAAAAATCAAACCAATTTTGTTGGCCTAGGATATTTTCTCTTTGACTTTATATATACCTACCCTGATCTATTATATTTTGGTGTCTTTCTCATTCCTCAGAGGGTAATTCAATATGTGTTATGGCCAAGTTTTTATCCAGGGAACATATCTCTTGATATAATATCTCTATATTATCTATTTGATGATTTTTAAAATTAAAACTGGATTAATGATATATATATATTAATATTCTGTAGAAGAAACTACAGAATGGTGGGTGGAGGAGGGGGAGAACCAGAAGCAGCAGCATCTAAAATGCAAGGTGTGTATACCTTTGCCACATGATAGGAAAGAGGTTACTAGGTTACTTTCAGCCTAAGTATATGAGTGGAAAAAACTCTAACCTGCCTGTTAGCACCTCTGTGAAAGAGACTGCAGTTTTCTAAGAATTAGGAGAGGAGGCAGAGCCTGACTGACTATAAAATAGGGCTTAGCTTCTAAATCTGAGGTGCAGGTAGAATTATTCTTGGCACATTGCCAAACCCATCACATCCTATGTCTTGGGTCACTGACTTTAGCTGGCCAGGGGGTGGCAAATCTGATCTCTGTATTTGGGCAAGTGTCTCTGCACCCTGGGAAGTCTGGGGTTAAGACCAGAATAGGTCAAATATGTAAAACATACCTGTGGTTTTAACGCTTTTTATTTGGCTTTGAAAGATTTTGTAACTATACCCAAACTTTACGTGTTGTGAGACGAACATTTCACAGGAATGCCAGGCCTGCTAAATGGAGGCACTGGAGCCCTGCATGAGGTTGCTTTTGGTGGGAAGTGATTAGACCATGTCCCCTGGCCACCTCAAGTCCCCCCCCCCCACCCCAGCCTCATAGATTGAAGATATCAATTCTTGAGGCACACTGGGAAGACTGTAGATAAATGTCAATTTACAGTGTAGGGTAAGCTACCAACCCACTGGCCTTGTTATTTTGATTTTAAGTAGTGCTTAATTGATAACAGACTTCTGATTTTAATTTGAAATATTTAGGAAAATTTATTACATTTTAAAACACTATGTCTTTGATGATGTGATCCATTACACCCAAAGGTTGAGCCTTAATAGTTTTGAAAGTACTATGTAAGTACCTAAGAATATTGTGTTTTAGTTGTAGATCCACCTACAACTGTGCTCTGGGAATGTCAGACCTATTACATTGTGATTAAAATTTGAAACATTTAAGGAGATATGATTAACTAAGTAGGAAAGTTAAGTAAGATGTTATGGAGAATTTAATCTGTTTAATATATAATCAACACTATTATTAATCAAATAACAAATCAAACCATTTAGATTTCTTATTTTTATCCAGAAAATATTAGATTAATAAATAGATATGATTTATCATTGAGATTAAAGCTTACAAGAACTAATTTTTCAATTTTAACAATTTTTAATGACTTTAGTATTAAAATACAAGTGATAGTAAATATTCCATTCAATTTATAAAACCCACCCATATATAAAACTCAACTGATAGCATGAAGACAAGAACATAATATAATAGATAATTCTCTAGGCAAGGTCAAATGGTAAGTCTATACTGTCAATAGATTACTGTGCAGTGATGCTATATATACAATTCCTGTTACTTCCACTAGGAAGTCTTCCCTGATAGCCCTATGTGTCCTCCAGACTTAACCAGGTGAGCTGTGTGCTTATCTGGTATCCTGTGTCTTTCTTTCTACTATTGCAAGTAATACTGAAATAAAAATTTTAACATATATATAAATACCAACCTGTTATGTCTTCTTGAGGGCAAGCCTGTGCCTTACTCACCTCTTGATCCCCAGTACTGGCACAGAAGAAGCGGCGCTAGTGAACTGACCCACACTCAGACAATAAACAAGTGCAGGTATGTGTTTTTATGGTCTTTGGCCACTCCCCAGGAGGGCTGAGCAAGTACACAACACTTTCTGCTTGATGGCTCCTCTCCTACTCACCATCCAACTCATTGAAATTCCCTGCTTTCTCTATTGTGGAGGTGGAGAGTGGGGGTCCTGTTCCTACACACAGTCTTTTAGGTACACTGGCCCACCCATGAAATAACCTAGACCCACTGGGTTCACACAGGTCTCTGACCTTTAAGATCAAGTGGCTTTAATTTGTACGTTCTTCTGAGCTAGATAAATGTGACCACACTTGTTTATTAAGCATATTTTCTATCTTGTTTGTTCCCTTCAGAATTCTTACTGTTCCTTCCTTTCCTTTCATTCCCTCCCACCTTTCCTCCTTTGCCTTTTTGCCTCCTTTCCCTTTCTTCAACTCTTTGTCTCCTCTTTCTCCTCTTTTATCTCTCTATTACTCCCCCCACCCCACTCCCTCTCTTGCTGTTCATTTGCTTATTGTGATTCTTCCCCAACAGGCATAATAGGAGATAAAGAAGTTTACCTGTATTTTTCACCACCAAAATATCAGAATATAAAATGTCAGGTGGTGTAAACTAGCCCCTTGAAAACTGTTTAGAAACAAAAGAATTGCCCCTCTCTAATGGTGTCAAATTTAAATAAAAACTGGTTAGACATTAGTCCCAAGTGATCTGTTTGTTGGACTGAGCCATTATTTGAATTTTTAAAGAAAACCACCTAGTTGTTTAAGCACTCATATAAAGGCAGTGAGTCTCCATCTGAAACACCAAATTAATTTCTAGACAAATTGTATCTGCCATGAAAGGGAAACCCCCGAGGGCCTGCATGGGGATGGAGCATAAGCTGAGCCGAGGCAGGGTCTGGCTTGATGAACCACTTGCTTGTCTCTACAGAGACAGAGGCACCTTGTAATGAAGACACAGAGTGTGACTCGTGGCCCTAAGCACCTTGTGGAATTTCTGTGTCATATGAATTTCTTTTCCAGTTGCAAATTGCATTTTGGACTTTTTATAAGATGGTTGATGGCAAACCTCTATTTCTGTTGTCGGTAAGTCACTGAGCATTTTATTTGTCATTATCACTTATAAATAAAGGCCTAATCAATCAGTGAATGAAAACACAATAAATGGTGTTCATATTCCATCATGTTGCAATAAAATAGATAAGGTTACAGGGCAGAGTCTCCAGCCCTTTCAAGAGATTTCTCCTAAACCATAGCTGTCAATGACAGCGTCTATCCTAACATCTCAGGAAACCAGTCAAAGCAATTTCTTTTTGTGCCTCTTGTTACAATAGCTTGAATGGTCAGATACTGAAGCATATATGACTCAGATTAAATGAAATGGCTGCATTATATCCCAATGCTAGAAAAGCAATTATTGCAAACAAGGACATTTACTAGAAAATGTCTATTTAGAATTCACCTTGGCAGGAAAAATGATCTAAGAACTTCTGCCAGAGTGCTTTTCATTTTTTAATATCACAAAGAAAGAGAAAACTTCTGGAGCTTACCAAGAACATATTTCTAAACAATACCTCTAGGAAATTTGCTTCTTCACCTAATAATATAAGTATTTTACCTTTAGGTCTCTTAAGGTCTGTTAACTTTTCTGAATTTTCTAATTGGTTTTATATGGTGAAATTTTTATTGTCAAGATCAAATTCATGGTAATGGCAGGGGCATTACTTGAAGAAGGCCACTCCCCAAGGGTCAGAAAAGGATTTAAAGTTTAATATGTAGAGGGAAAACTTGCTTCCTTATTTCCCAGCGATTAAGAGTTGGGAAAGAGTCCTATATACTAAATTCTGTTATATTCAAAATCCATTTGCCATAAATTACATTTGAATCTATTTTTAAGAGATTGGGAAAAAGAGAGAGAGGGAGAAAGAGACCTGATGTAGTCAATTTAAGCTGAGCACTGTGAGGACTGGAAACATTTGGAATCCTGGCAATATACATCACTGCTCAGAAACGTAATTTGTATTGTGTATGATCTCATCACAAAGATGTCAGACCAAACAGTCTACCCTCTATTCTGCTCCAATGCCTCGCTCAGTTTTATAATGAAAGTACCTGCAGATGTTTTGGAATGTTGTTTGTATGAGTAAATGAGTGAGTAAATGAATGACTCAAACAGCAAGATAGAAAACAATGTGTCTTCAAGTTCAAAAGTAGTTATTTCCATAGCCAGCACCTGAAGACAATGAGGAATCAGGGTGGGGAAACTGCCCTTAAGTTATATATTTGCTTAGAGGATTTTACTTCCCATCAACAAGATTAATTTCATGAAATGAAATCTCTGCTTGGCTAGTAAGAGTTTTCCAAGAGCTCTAATTCTAATGAGATATTTTTTTGAATCAGTGAATGTTTTTGCTGTGTAACAGTCCATGAGAAAACATTACTCATTTTTCATCATTTCCTCTGGTCCTCTACTCAACAACTGTGGACCCATTTTAAATCAATCTGTTCCCAGGTACCTTGAATTGCCAGCCTTTAGGAAAGCGATGCACCCTGCGCAGAGACAGCAGGGGACCCCTAAGGACACAAGGCCTTCTAAAACCTATGGGCTTTACTGGGGTTAGAGAAGAGTATATAGAGTTTTAAGATAAAATTAAGCCACCAATATTTTTGCTGATCTTACTCATTTATCCCAAGTTTCGGTCTCTAAGATTCTACTTTTTTGATTGTTCAAAGAAAGCAAAAGGCAGTAACTGTGTCAACCCAGAAACTGAACAATAGTGAGATTCTAAAATAAAGACTACCATGCAAATAAAATAGGAGTAAAGGAATTTAATTCCACTTGGGGAGATAAGATCATTCAGACCACAGGGAGTGAAGTGAAAAATAATCACAGGGAAATGTACACACAAACATGCCAATACTGTAGTACAATGCTTTTATTGTGCTAAAACTAATGTATAAGCAATGCAAGCATTTTGAAGCTCACTGAATAAAGAAGAGAATGAAGAATACATGGCAGAACCATGATTCAAATGCTGAAAACTATTGTGGTTTTGATTTGCATTTCCCTGGGGTTAAGTGAAAATGAGCATTTTTCATATGCCTGTTGGCCATCTGTATGTCTTCTATGAAGAAGTGTCTATTTGGTACTTCTGTCCATTTTTGACTGGGTTATTTGTTTTCTTTTTGTTGAGTTGCATGAACTGGTTATGTATATTGGATATCAGTCTGATGCATGATGTGCAAATACTTTCTCCCATTCAGTCGGGTGTCTCCTTGTTTCACCAGTAGTTTCTTTCACTGCGCAGAAGCTTTTTCACTTGACTAGCTCTGACTGTTGATATTTACATTTGTTTCTCTTCTTATTGGACATAAATCTTCTGACTATGGAACTGAGGATACAAGATGGGGAGGGGGCATAATGCACCAGGGAGGAGGACTAGGCAGGTGTGAGGTGATGACAGGCATCCAAGGGGATGTGGGTCTCTGCCTGACTCACATACTGTGTTATAAACCAACATTATCTCAACAAAAAATAAAAATGTAAACAAATTACTTTCTTTTTAAAGTTTAAAACTTAAGATTTTGATATTTCCCCAGCATTTTTTTATGCCCACCTATATGTTTGAGAGGATGAAAACTGGGATTCATGCTTAATCTTGTTATCTCGTTCTTTTTTTTTCCCACTAACTATGATAATATGAGCATTTGTTTACTATATTCATTCTGACCCCCTCTTACATCCCCTGGGATAGGATGTGTGGCTCACAGATGTCTCACTATCACTGCCCTTCCAAAAGGTTTTTCTCCAGCGTTTTTACCCTGACGGTCACTGGTGACATAAAAACCTAGAAGGATCTCAGAGGAATTCATCCTGGGAGGCAGGGCCAAAGTAGTTTTGTCAATTACGAGACTCACAGTTCTTACTTTAGCGCGTCTACATCTTCAGCACGTGTGCTTACCGTATCTGTTAACTGTGATGCGATCTGAATTTATTTCCACTCTTACATTATCCTAAGCAGGTCACCCAGACTCTCTTCTTCTTGTTATGGAAACATATGCAAAATGGCTAGCACCCTTTCTTTATTCAGAAGTCACTTTACATTTTATTCATTAAATCCAAGACTAAGTTCCCATACATCCCCTTTAGGTTGAGCTACACCGCAATTACACTGCCTGTACTAGGTGTTTTAAATAGCTGGAACCTTGGTAGAGTTCTGGAGAGCAGAGAAAAATGGACAGGAGCACACTAGTGCTTGCACTGTAATCAGAAATGCTTAAATGATTTCATTTTTTCTCATCATAAAGGTATATTTTCAGTCATTACCACCTAAATATCCTTTAGTAAAATAATTTGCCTGGTGTTTGTCTCCAGTTGCTCGTATGGAGCTTCTAAAATTCCTGCGTGATAGGAGTATCTTTGTTGGTTAATGAGGTGGCACCCCTAGAGAGCTCCAATTAGTCTCCTTGGGCTGGTCACCAGAAATACCAAATTATGATTAAAATGCTGGTACTCTGGGCCACCCAACTTTAAGGAGAGAAGAAAGCTAGAGACTCAGTTCCATTTACATGACCAGCGACCTGATGGCTCAGGCTGACCCCATGGACTCCAGTAAGGAACCTGGACACTGAAGCTCTGTAGAGGCTCCCGATTGAGTGAACCCACTGACACACACTGGTTCCATGAGGACAATGGAACTGTGTTCCCTCCAAGACCCTATCCTGTGGTCATTTTAATAAGCTTTGCTTTCCTGAGTTCTGAGTGGTTCTAGCAAATTTTCAAACCCAAGCAATAGCAGAGGAACCTCTCAGACTGGCAGATGCTGGTGGCCTGGTGACCCCCAGAACTTGTGGCTAGGGAGGGTAGTCTTGCTGTGGATCATGCCCTTAAAATATCTGGAGTCTGACCTAATCCCATGTGGTTAGTGTTAGAATTGAGTTGCATCACTGTATCTAGTTGAATTGGAACAAAAGCGCCTCTCAACATTCTGATATTGGAATCATATTTCCAATTTCACAGGGGAAATTGCTAATGTTTAGACATATGAAGTATTTCTCATCAGATAATAGTAAGGGAGTTAAGCGACAGATTTAGTATTTAAACCCAGATCTATGGGATTCCAAGGCTTCTGACACCTCTGTTTTCTTCCAACTTGCTCTAATGCACACAAAGTTCTGGGATTACAAAAGCTATTCCAGTCCCATTATTGGGAATGGTGCTGGAAATCGAACTGCTAAGGAAAACATTTCTGGTCCTAGACCTCTGTTTGCTTATTATGAAAAGTGTTCATAGCAGCTTTGCAGAAAAAGCCTACAACCACTCAGACAAAAGAAGCTATCCTGGGATGTGGCCTGCATATGCAGCTTTATCTGTAGCATAAAGGTTTCCTGGTTTTCACTAAAGGATGAGACTGAGTGATAATAATGATTACTGAGGCCCTGATGCTTGAGGCCACTGTGCTAAGCTCTGAGGATACAGAAAGCAGAATTTAAGGTTCCTGGCCTTGAGCTGCTACAACATAGTGGAGAATAGATCAAAGCACACCAGGAGAAATAATTTAGGTAAAAAGGATCATCCAAGGATGTCATTTCTAAGGTGTGGGGTGACTGTAGAAAGCTTCCCAGAGAAAGTAGACTTGGAAGGGGGCTTGACATATGTACAGGATTTTCAAAGGAATCACTTCGAAGACTAGAATAAAGCAGTATATGTCAGACACTAGTGAAATATCTGCAGTGAGAATGATGGGCGTGGTGGTGATGGAGATGATGGTGGTGATGATGACATGGTAGTGATGGTGGTTGTGGTGACGATGGTGGTGGCGGTAATGGAGGCAGTAATGGTGACACTGCTGTTGATTTGTGATGGTGGTAATTCAAGCAGTTCTGCTTTTTATATGTAAGTATACTCCTTGTTATAGGACTCAGGAATAGAATAACTATGTATTTTGAAATTAAAATTTACATAACTTTGGAGGTCTTGGAATTACAGGTACTTTTATACCAGAAAAGAACACTTGTCTCTACAAGAGTGAGACGACCCTGTTAAGAGTAAAAGTTGCCATGAATGGATGTGTCTGTTATATAATAAGGAAAATTTTTAAAGCCTGGGAACTATAAAACAAAGAAAGGATAGAATGTAATAAAATTTAGTCTTGCCCACACAGTTGTTAGTAAGATGCTAATTTGTGTCAGGCCAGTGTCCCCATACTGTGGTGTGAAGCCAGCTCTCCCTCATTCCCCTGACACTATGTAGTTCAGGTGGGGTTGACCTTCCCTATGTTCCATGGCAAGACACTGATGGGTTTGTGTCCAGTCTCCTCTCCTCCGAATCACCATGGTGGGCTCAGGATGGACAGCTGAGCAAATCTGAGCCAATATGAAAAAGGACATCCAAGGATTTGTGCAGAAATAATCAGAGGGGGCCCTCCAACAATACAGTTGAAGAGCAGTATGGTTGTGAGCTTATAGTTATTAGCGATAATTTGTGAAAATGAAAAGAAATCTGGAAATGGGGACAGGAGCAATATGCGGGGCCTGTTGATGAAGCCAACACTACAAAAAAGGGGGGGCAGTAATAAGGTTCTGATTACAGCATATGTGTTATTGAATCAAGAATGGCGTCAACACAAATATTTCTGAATCTTTCAGTTTCAAGAGTCCAGAACTGTCTCCATCCTCATTTTATATCTTTATTTTGCTTGAGGTTTTTTTCTCTTTTACAACAAAAATACTCCTAACTGGTGACAACAGAGAAGTAGGCTCTGAGATTATTTAATTTGCTTCAATTTAGTGCTTGAGAATGTTCACTCCAAGTATTAGCCATTAGCTTAAAACAAATATCCAGCAATATTTTCCAAGCATTATTCACTATAGATATTTACATTTCAGCTTACTTGTAAATATGACATGTGAATATCTGTCAGATCTTCAGATCACAATGATTACTGCATAATGGCATATGCTAATGAATTTTACATTCAAAATTAAAGTTCATCAGTTAAGATAATTACATTTGGAATATTGTGAGTTGACAATACATTCACATGTGCCATATTTTAAAGCACTATGCATAGGAAATAATTTAGATAAAGCATTTACCACCATTTATTCCCATTTTTAATTTAGTGACTAACTTTTCATTCAGGCACTTGGACTCTGCCTGACGTTTGAGCTCTTAGGGTCTTCTTAAACAAGAGTGTCAATTCAGAATGTGAGCAGCCACTACCAGAGTTTCATCCAGGAGCATATGAAGCAAAGAGAGACAACATGCATGCAAAGCAGAGCCCTTATTCATGCCCAGATACCCACATGGCACACATTCCATCTTCACTTTCATCTCTGCCTTCCAAGCCCTAGGGCTGTATGATGGGCAGAATGGAGGGCTGCTCAGTGGAACAGAGAGAGCCATCAAACCATCCATCTCACTAGTAGCTCCACAATTACACATCAGAACTTAGTCTTTCCAAGTCCCAGTACATCCACCAGTAGAGTGTGATGCCTCTAAACCATATCACTTTTGTCTTCAGAAGACCTGTTCTGTCCTCATCTCTGTCCTTTTCCAACTTCCTTGCAAAGGATAAATGATGGGGTGGGGGGTTATAAAAAGAATTCACCAGTGATTTCTTATATAGACTCACATATGCTAAAATCCAGCTAGCTCTCTTCCTGTATAAAAAAAAAGTCCTTCCTGGCCCTGAAAAAGGGCTTCCTGGGGTTATGGTAGAGAAGGAAGGTAGTAGGCACTGCTATGTCTGGGTCAGGGAGTGGTATTTTCTAAACCTAGGGTTACACAGAAGACTATGTTCTATCCTTCACAGGGAATTTTTCTTTTTCCCTGCTTTCATCTCTTTGGCTATCGCAACTAAGATTATAAATTACTGTTTTAATGAAAGCCAGAGAAAACAGAATAGCATCTTTAACCTGCTGAATGAAAATGAAGTGTCATCTATATTGTGATTAATAAATAATATGTACAGGTAAATATACACTTTAAAGTATTATTTATATTTTTATTATCTTTTACACATACATTTTGTTAAAGGCTATTAACTTTTTTCACTTTAAAATTTCTTTAAATAAGAATTGACTAAAGTAAAACAATTCATAAGATGTTTATAGGAATTTGTAACAGATATGAAAGTAAAATATATAACATGAAGACATCAAAAGTCAGGGTGGGATAAAATAAAAGATAATGGGGCAGCATTCTTAGAATGTTCACAAGTGGTATGATATTATTTGAAGGTATTTCTGTGAAAGTTAAAGTTGTAGATGGTAATCTCTAAAGCAACCAACTTAAAAAAAACACACATTCAAAGTGCAGCTAAAGTCAATGAAACATGTCAAGTGAAATAACTAAAAATTTATCCAAAAGACACCAGGAACGGAGCATTAAAGGAATTAAGAACCTATGGGACACTGTTATGGGCTGAATTGGGACCCCTTCCTAGCCCCCAGTCCCTACCCTCTAGCCCCCAGACACAGTTCCTAGCCCCTAACCCTGAGTCCTAGCCCCTAGTAATTTCAGAACTTGATTGTATAGGGAGACAGGGTCTTTAAAGATATAATTCATTTACAATGAGGTCATGAGGGTGTCCAAACAGGCACAGATTAAAGACCATGTGAAGACACGAAGAATAAAGAACATCTACAAGCCAAAGAAAGATACTAGAAACATCCTTCTCACATTCCCTCCAGAAGTAACCAACTTTGCTAATACCTTCATTTCAGACTTTCAACCTCAGGAACTGTGCGAAACACATTTCTGTTACTTACACAGACTGTACTATGTTGTTATGACAACTAGAAATTAATATAGGTATATAGAAAATAGATACCAAGAAGGTAATCTTAAAATCCAAACATATCAATACTTACATTTTAACAATACATGTAAATGCAGACATTGTCAGACTAGATAATAAAAGTAAGACCCAACTATGTGCTGTTTCCAAAAATATTCATTAAACATAAAAACACAGGTTGAAGGAAAAGGAACTGAAAAAGATACTGTGCCTAAGTATGCTGGCATAGATGCTATATCAGATAAAATAGGCTTCAAAAAAAGGAAACTACCAGAGGAAAAATAAGGACATTTCATAATGATTAAAAGGGGAATTCACTGACAAAACATAACTCATGTTATGTATGCAACATACATGGATCAATGATATTTATAATAAACAACTGGAAAATAAAATTAAATTTGTAACAGCAACCAAAATATTAAATATTTTGGAATAAACCTCGTGGAAGATATGTAAGACCTCTGCACTGAAAATTACAAAACATCCTCTGAAAAATTATATAAGATCCCAATAAATGGAGAGGTATACAATTTTCATGGACTGGAAGCTTCAGTATTGCTAAGGTGCTCATTCTCTCTGAATTGATGTATAGATTTGATGTAGTCTAGTAAAAATCTCAGCAGGTTTTGTTGAGGAAATGGCAAACTAATTTTAAAATTTATATGGAAAATTAAAGGGTCTAGAATAATAATCTTGAAAAACAAGAACAAAGCTAAAAAAATAAAAAAAACGAAGTTGGAAATTTGTATTTCATCATTTCAAAATAAAACTATAGTGATCAAATGAGTGTAGACTGACCAATAGATCAATGGAAAGAATGGAGCCTCCAGATTAGGTTCATGCAGATATGGGTAACTGAATTCCAAGGCAGTCAATAAAGAAAGGCAAGCTGTTCAATTTAACAAATGGTGCTGGAAAACTGGATATTTGTACGGAATAAAAAAAACCTCAGCTTCTGTTTCATGTAATACACAAAAATTTTTTTTTATAATATTTATTTTTATTGTTATTTATGTCTTTTACATTTTGCATTCCCGTTGGGTAGCCCACCACCAATTCACCCGTGATCCATCTCCATGGTCCCTTGTGTTCTTTTCTATTCCATTTTGTGCCCTTTCCCTTCCCTCCCTCCGGCTAAAATTAATTTGAGTGAGATCATACAGCTAAACAGGAAAACTTAAAAACATAAATCTTCTAGAAGACATAGGAAAACATATCTTCATGGTTTGGAGTCTGTAAGAGATTTCTTAGAACACAAAATATAGAATAAAATGGGAGCAGGAAGGTAAATTTGACTTTACCAAATTAATTTTTTTTGCTCACCAGATACCCTATTCAGGAAATAAATAGGCAAGCCACAGACTAAGACAAAATATTTCTAACACATATATTTGACAAATGACTCATATCCAGAATAAAAAAAGTTCAATTAAAATAATAGACAAAGACTACAACTGATACATCGAAAAAGAAGCTGAAAACATCATCATCGAGGCTCTCACCATCACTGGTTATCACATAATACAAAATTAAAGCCACTCAGAGGGATAATTCTACTCACAGTAGAATGGCAAAAATAAAAAAAAGATTGACAATACGAAACTGGTAAAGATGAATGACTTCCTCTTTATACATTGCTAGTCTAGCTTAACATGGTACAACAATTTTACACAAGCATTGACAATTTCTTATTAAACATTCATGTAGCCTACGACCCAGAAATTTGACTTTCTAGGTATGGGCATAAGAGATTTGAAGACAGTGGTCTGCAAAAAGACTATTTCAAGGATGATCAAAACAACCATTTTGATAACAGACAAAATAAAGGGGAAAAGCAAATATGTCTAGTGACAAAAATCAGACAGTCACTGCCTCTGGTATGTAGGGTGGTTAAAAATGAACTGGAAGGTTACATAAGGGAATTTTCCAGATATTCCACATCTTGTTTTAACTGGTAGTTACAACTGTCAAAACTTAAACTGTGCATGTAGTATTTGTTCATTGTATTGTTTATAAATTAACCTTTATTTTAAAAGGCCCTGCTATTCTATGACAAAATGGTACCTTGATGGAGATAAACAATTTAATTATTTCATATGTCTACATTAAGATTGTAATAAGCCCTAAGGAAACGTGATAAAGAGTAATGTGTCTACTTTGACATCAATGAGCCCAGCAGACTGGGAGCATGAGCATGGACCCTAGATCTCAAGATCAACGAGGTACGTATTTTAACAGTGGAGGTGCATATACCCCATTGTGATTCCAAGGAGGAAGACAGAAGCATAATGCTAGATAGCCATGAAAATAAATGAGGTACCTGATGCAGAATCATCTTGAAGACATACGGTAGGATGAGGAAGGGACGAGAACAAACAATGGGTGCAGGGGGAACCTCTATTTGCTGTTGCAGGCAACTCTCTTTGGAAACACATTCAAGAAACTGGAAACAGCAAGTGCCTAGGGGGAGAACAAGGAGGACTGAGCGTTAGGGGACAATTTTATTGTATACATTTCTGGCATTAACTTTTGATTTTTGTTTTTGACCATATACAACTTGAAAAATTGAAGTGACAAGAATTGAGAAAGCAACAAGAGATGGAGAGATCTGGATTGGGGAATGAAAAGTGAGAGGATGTTCATTCAGGGTTTTACAAAAGAATGGACATTTGAACTGGTTAAGGAGAACTGGTCCAACCACTGTGGAAAGCTGTGTGGAGGTTCCTCAAACTACTAAAAATGGAGCTACCATACGACCCAGCAATTCTACTCCTAGGGATCTACTCTAATGACACAAAAACATTAATTCAAAAAGATGGGCCTCCCTGGTGGTGCAAGGGGTTAAGTATCAGCACTGTGAAGCTATCCACAGCCACTGCAGCACGAGTTTGATCCCCAGCCAGGGAGCGAACCCACATGGTGCAGCAGACCTCCCCTACCTTGCCTGCTTCTCCCCTCAGCAGTGTACTTCAATCTGCCTGTTCTGCTCTCCACTTTGTCTCTGGTGAATCCTTTCAGCCCCCCACCACACCTCTGGCCTATACCCCAGCTCTTGTATGCATAAATAAATAAATCTTAAAAAAGAGATAACTGCACCCCTGTGTTTATTGCATCACTATTTATAAAGGTCAGATATGGAAACAACCCAAATGTTCCAAAATAAATGACTGGAATACTATTCAGCAATCAAAAAAGATAAACTCATGCCATTTGCAGCAACATGGGTAGAGTCAGAAGGGATCATGTTCAGTGAAATAAGCCAGATGGAAAAAGAAAAATATCAAATGGTTTCATTTATAGGAGGAATATAGGGGAAACAAATAAGGGATCAGGAAAAAGCTAACAATAATATTTAAAAAAAAAAACAAAATTAGCAGGAAACCATAAATCAAGAGACATTCTGCGAGGAAGGGAAAGGGAAAGGGATAAAAATAGGGGAGAGAAGAGCACAAGGGACTATGGTGATGGTTCACGGGTGAATTGGTGGTGAGAATCTTTTGGAGAATACACAATGATGTAAAAGATATAAATAAAAAAAAGAAATTAGAGGGCCTCCTTGGTGGTGCAACGGGTTAAGTGCAGCACTATGAAGCTACCCAGAGCCACTACAGCACGAGTTTGATGCCCCCCGCCAGGGAGATTCTCACATGGCACAGCAGACGTCTCCTGCCTCGCCCGCTGCTCCCCTCAGCAGTGTATTTCAGTCGATCTGCCTTTTCTGTTCCCCACTCTGTCTCTGGTGAATCCTCTCACCACCCCACACCTCTGGCCTACACCCCAGCCTCTGCATAAATAAATAAATCTTTTAAAAAAAGAAATTAGAGGAAACAGGGATGGTAAGAGTCAAATTTTTACACCCTGAGTAGGTGGACGCTTCCCTGTATAATCCCAAAGCTGAGATCAATGCACACTCCATTCCTTGGAATAGTTTATGGGTCTGTTTTAGGAACAGTTTGCATTCTGAATGTCCTGATAGAAACGTTTGCTGTAGGTAATGTTACCTTCTTGGCATCATAGATGAATAGGAAAAAAAATCAGTCCACCTACCAGCTCTAAATTACCTCTCAGTACGGCAGTCCACCTCTCCAGCCTTTCCCAGCCTGCTGCCCCTACTCTGCCGTTACTACAGCAGCCGTGTGGGAGGGGCTGCACCTCTCAGTCCTGTTGTCTGCTCCACTCTCCCCATAAGTCCAAGTGAGGGCCTGGAAGGGATTGTGCAGATTCACTTCTGCTTAGCTCTCTTAAAACCAACCTACTTTCTCACACAATTTCTTTATTAGATCTGAAAATCCTGCCAGTTTCTGATATGAGTGTAGCACCACCTCTGCTTTTGTGCAGCGATTTTCTTACTAGTTTTCTTACAGATTGTAATACACATAAATTGTAATATGTATAATATATTGTACATATGTTATATGTACATAATATATTGTATATATGTACATAATATATTGTATATATGTACATATAATATAATATGTACATATTATACATATGTACATACAGATTTTCTTACTAGTATCTGGATTATTTTGGTCTTTTGGTCAGTTTTATGGGAGGGGAGAGAACAGTTTCGTTTCCTAAATTCAAGTCATCATCTTTCTAGATGGCAGTCTAACTTCACAGTATTGGACAATACTAGGAACCTGTCAAAAGCCAGTTATACATTTTAGGTAATTAATCTTATTGTGTTGTAGTGGAATGAAAGGGAGTATTTAAGAAAACAAGGTTCATATCCCAGCTCTCCCACATTCTCATGCAGGGAATTAACCTTTCTGAGCCTGTCCTCTTCATTATAAGATAGAGACGTTAACAACATCTGTCTCGGGCCTTCCCGGTGGCGCAGCGGTTAGGCGCTGCGCTGTGGAGCTGTCGGCAGCGGTGACGCGAGTTCGACGCCCGGCCAGGGAGAATACCACATGGCGCAGGGGACCTCTCCTGCCTCGCCCGCTGCTCCCCTCAGCAGTGTATTTCTGATCTGCCTGTTCTGCTCCCTGCTCTGGCTTTGGTGAACCCTCTCGCCGCCCCACGCCTCTGGCCTGTACCCCAGCTTGTATGTAAAAAAAAAAAAAAAAAAAAAAAACATCTGTCTCATGAACAGTTGTGAGGGTGAAGCATGCACACAGTAACTGCTTGGTGTATATTTTAAAAGAATTGCCCCAGTCTGCCCTCATGACTATATCTGGTGACTAAATTCAAATGTCCCCACATAGGCTCATATTTCTCATGCCTGAATTTTTTCAAGAATAGATTTTTTTAAAAACAAAGTCACAGTAAGGCTGAATTCAATCGCATCATAAAAGCAGTTTCCCAAGCCTGGAGACTGCGCCCCAGCTGTCAAGGGCAGGGCCCTATGGAGAGCAGACCTGTTAAGAGTCCTTAGGCCTCTGGTTCTCACCTCCTCATCTGGAAAGTAAAATTCCATTTTGCTCAAAATTTCACAAAGCTGCATTTGGCCACACTCATATACAGATGGAACTACAATCTCAGGTTATGGTGGTGTGGTTTTTTCTTAATAAGTAAGGGGATTTGTGCCTTCCCAAGCTTGCCTTGTAGGGAAGGAACTGAGGATTAAAAGGAAGACACAATGAGGATTTAAGCAGATTTATTGCAAATCATTACTGAAGTGCATGAGTTACAGGCCCGAGATTAAGGCAATTCTCTCAAGAACATTTTCTTCAGTAGTACTAGAGGGGCAAAGCCTTTTTCTTTTTTAATCATTCTCTAATGAGAAACAGTTTAAACTGGGAAACTTTTCTGCCAAGTAAATTGGATGGATTCGGGGATACGCTGGAAAGACGATGCAGTGACAGAGTTGAAGGGGCTCTAACAGAAGCGCACCAGGTAGCGTGAGAATGAGATGCTCCCGAGGGACAAGCAGCAGGCTGAGACACTGCCACGGGATCAGAGGGAGACAGATGCCTGCACGTCAAATCCTCTCTCTAATCCTCCCCTAATGCTCAGAACCCTGGAGTGATTTCTCATTGCTCTCAGGAGAAAACCACAAATCCTGAGCATGCCCTGTATGTCTCTGCATGCGCCTGGCCCACATCCTGCTCACTTCCCTCATGATTCTGCGCTCCCTTGCCTCATTCCAGCCACACTGTCCTCAAATGTGACATGCCTCCACTGCCACAGGGCCTTTGCAAACACTGCCCCTCTACTTGGACGGTCCCAGTTGGGTTCTCTTCATGCTTTAGATCACAGCTTAAATGCCTGCAATACCTCCGCCATGTTCCTCCTAAGTCGTAAAATCATAATTGAAAATCAATTGTGTGATTAATTTATCAATATTATGGGTCCAAATCCCCCATCAGAACAGAAATGTCAGGAGGACAGGTACTGTGTCTGCTATATCGACCATGCCATTCCAAATGCTTGCACGAGGCAAGTGTTCAATAAATATTCATTACCTAAGTGAATGAATGGATTTTCATCCCCTATCAGCACCATCATCTTGGGCTATAAATCTCTAAGTTCAACAAATCTTTGAACTAAAATGTATGAATCACTTAGCTCCACAAGAGCTCACAGACATGAGTATACTAAGATCTGTATTATGTTGTGTGTGTATATATTTACTGATGTATATTCTCATCATTTCCTCTCTTCTCTCTCTGTGCTGCATTTGTGTGGCAGAGCCTTTTTTTTAATTCCTTGCTCACATGCCTATGACTGGTCATTTTGGCTTTTCTCAATCCTCTCCATTAGACTCGGAGTTTCCTGTGACTTGGCAGCCTCATTAGTATTCACCATTCAAGGCTCTTACATTCCTGATTTGATGTTTCAATTACCTCCAGAGCCTACTTACTTCCCTGCTAAGATTTTGGGAGATGTTATTCCTAGAAAATAATTTTTTTAAATGGGTGTCTCTTTCTCTCCTCTCCCTCTCTCTCTCTTTCCTCCTCATTCTCCCTCTTCCCTCCCCTCCTTTTCCCTCTGTCTTAGTTCATAGCGGATCTCTTCTTATTTTTAGGGTCATGAACTTAGGGGCAAAGATGTTCTATTTTCTTTAGCTCTATGATGAGTTGAGAGAGTTCTGTGATATTTTCCACAGAACAGGCTCTAGATTCCTTTAGTAATCTCTTTAAAAATTTATCACATAGCTGGCTCTTTAAGAAGATTAAAATTGTATGACTAGGACTTTGGAAATGAAAGCTGTAAGGAAAATAATAGAAAAATTCATGTAATGTCATTGTGTCCAGGAAGCCATTATAATGGGGATTCATTTATGCATTTGTCAACTCAGTGACCATTTACTGAGTGTCTCCTATGAGGCAGGCACTGTACTTGCACCTCACTGGTGGCACAATGGACCACGTACAATGGGGTTCAAGGCAGGTGGCAGCTCTGTTTTCACGAGGTGCATATTCATGTTCCAAGAAACAGTAATCCATAAAATATACATTTTTAACAAATGTGATGAAACAGAACATTATACGCAAGTTATGATTACTGCAAATTTAGCAAAAAGGGCATGTTCTTCTGTTTTGGTTATATTATTTGCACTGTTCAATTATTGCAGTGTTTTTCAAAGTATAAGTGAAGATCATGAAACTAAGGTTTTACTAACATTTTAATGCATAACACAGAGCTGAAAATAGAGATTAACTGATATTATACATACCAGTTATATAGTGTAATAAGACTTTTTTCAGATTTAAATGTATGGATATACTAGTTCTGGTGCAGAATTAATCTTTCATCAGGTTCCATCAAAAACGTACGAAAGCATAGTACCTTGGTCTAGAAGCTCCGCATTGTTCCACTTGGTAGGATTCTCTTAGGGACTGTTTACAATGATGGCAAGACAGATAGCTGGTTTCTTTGGGTGAAAAGGCACATTCAAATTCAGCCTCATTTTAAAGAACCATTTCTCCAGATCATGGATTAGAAAATATTATTTGAGTATAAATTCAAGAAGTGAAAAGTTATTTGGCACAAGAAATTTTTAAAATGGCATTATGAAGTGCATTGGTAGTTTTGTTTATTATAGATATGTCATAGGATTACTAAATTACTCAATTCAGTCAAAAAGACTTTATTATTTCTAAAGAAGGACAAAACAGGTAGCATCATACTTCCTGATATTCACAGAAGAATGATAGGACCCCACCTTACGCCACTCACAAAATTTAACTTGAAATGAATTAAAGACTTCAGTGTAAGAGATGAAACTCCTAGAACAGGAAAAAAGTACTTCACATGGATCTTGGCAATGATTTTTTGCATATGACACCTAAACCACAAGCAGCAAAACAAAAAAAGTGAGACTAAAAAGGCTCAGCACAGAAAAAAAAAAATCCAACAAAGTAAAAAGACACCTCATGGGATGGGAAAAACCATATATGTGACAATGGGTTAAAATATCCAAAATATATATAAAGAATTCATACGATTCACCAGCAAAATAATCCAATTTAAAAAATGCACAGAAATAGATGATTGGATCAAGAAGTTTGGTACATATACACAATGGAATACTATTCAGCATTCAAAGAAGATAAACACATGCAATTTGCAGCGACATGGATGGAATTTGAGGGGATCATACTCAGTGAAATAAGCCAGAAAGAAAGAAAAATATCGAATGGTTTCACTTATAACAGGACTGTAAGGAAACCAAATAGGAGAGAGACAATCAGCGGGGGGGGGGGGGGGGGGGGGGGGGGGGGGGGGGGGGG
>PVIJ01008446.1:0-39645 GCA_004024925.1 Scalopus aquaticus | reverse complement strand
TGAAGCATTGATGCTTATTATATTTTAAAAAGCATATTTTAATTTATTCCATGTCATTCAGCCTTTTCCTTTCTATTCAGGTGTTATATGTCTTCCTTTTTAAACTACTTTAAGTGTTACTCACTGCTACATGGTAAATCTTTATGTATAAATGTCGTCATGACACTAATCATTCCTTAGATTTGATATCTACAAAGTATGTGACAAAGAACTTTACAGCTTTTAAGCATCTTTAAATGTATTGCCAAATTTCTTTAAATGTATTGCCAAATGTAGCAGTATACATTTCCATGAGTAGGGTACGAGCACCTACCCATCATGCCACACCTGTTTTGAACACATACACACACACATACACACACACACATACGCACAAACACACAGATAAGGACCTCAGAAGTCCATTTTGCTACCCACAGTTCAAATTTAAGCCTACTTTTGCTTACCCTCTTCTCTAATACATAATGAACCACTTTTCTTCTAGTCTGAGAACTTTGATTCCCAAGTCAAGCAAGAGTGACACTGTATGAATATTCTACAATTACTCGTTTGTTTTATTACAGACTGTACACACAGCAGTACTAGAATAAAAATATAAATGCTAATACTAATACTAGTGACAACTTGATTACTGAAAACACTAAAATTATTTTTGCATATGTTGTATACATTCTCCCCCCCATATCTACTGGGATTCCACAGCACTCACACTGTCACGGCATGGAGTAAATTACACTCTACCCTGTCCTTATGGCTTCATCTCAGCTCTCCTTCAATTTTACTTCTACGGGTACCTACACATTTTATGGTCACACCGGTCCCCACATCTATGCTTCTCTCATCATTTTGTGAAAATAAATTTATATGAAAACTACAGTCCTTTCCTGAGTTCTGTTATCTCATGTATGCATTTTTTTAGTTATGATTTATATTATTCTTTAAAGTTTTATATCCTCTTTTAATCTCTCTTATTTTGTTCTGAAATAACGACAGTCTTATTCTACTTTGAGGTAGAATTCTTTTTGGCACACATTCGTTGTCAGCAGGAATGTTACTGTGCTCCTTATTCTCTTTAATTTTAATAACTTGGTATAGACTTGACGTTCATATTTTCTGTTGCTGATTTTATGAGAAAGATGGTTCCCTGAACACTTACACTGAGGCGTGGTTCAGGACAGCTCTCAGAACCTCTCAGAGCTCCCTCTTCTGTTGTTTTATAATGTGCAGCTGCTTCCTATGGTTTCCTGGCTGTCTCCCTCCCGCCTTGGTCTTCCCTTGTACCTGCTTGTCCCTGTCTCTGTCCTGCTCAGTTTTGATTCTATTCCCAACAGTTAATCCTCAGGGCAAGGCCATGCCCTGGCAGGGATTCTGGCTGTTTGGTCTTTGCATTCATAGGGGTGACTGTGGCCATCCTCTCACACCCTCTATGGAGACTCCTATGCTCATCTAGGACCAGAGAGGAGAAAACCCTTTTTGTTTCAGCCACCATTCTCAAAATAACCTCTGTGCTTTCCTGAAATACTGAGTGATTATTTTGAGGTTCGACTCTCAGCTCCATCAAATGCTATCCTGTTATGTCATTCTTTCATAAAAATGCTAATACCATGGAGATCTTGTGGCCATGGGTGGCTTGCTCCTACCTGCTTGTATCTTGGGATTTGTGTGGGTATATCTCCACCTACTTTTGCTGTAAATGTTGCTCAAAGCTTTGCTATATATTTTCCTCCAATTATATGTGAAGATTCAGGGAGATGGAGAAACTGAGATTCTACAATCTTTCTAGCATTCTTGTATGTATTTTAACCTTGCTATAACAGGCAAAAAAATTTTCAAATTTTTAATCATGCTATTATTTTATAATAATACATGCTTATTGAGGCTATTCAGAAAAAACAGCATGCGGAATACAATGAAAACTGATGACAGTTACATAACCCAAGATGCAACTACTAAGAATTAGGTGAGTTTTCCAGTCTTTTCTATGTAAATAGATAAAATACATAAATATATATCATTATGCATATACACTGTGTGTATACATGTTTACATAAACATAATACATATACAAACAAACATGGTTCCATAATCTGTGTAAACCATCTACATGTATAATATGTAACAATATATACAGGTAACATTGGGCTGTCAGAAAAGTCATGATACATTTTTGCTTGAAAAACAGAAAAAAAAGTCATGACTTTTCTGATAACTCAATATATAGAACACTGTAACTATAAACCAACATTCAGTTTTCTATTTTATACTTAATATAAGCTTCCCCCCCCCATGTCCTCAATGGTTAGAAAACTTGACTTTTACGTAATCAAGGGAATCCATGTGTCCAAAAGTTGAGAAAGTCCAAAGATAATAATGTTGGGAAAATGGTTTATCCAGAGGAATAGTTCATTTTCTTAGAATATGAACCCACAAAATTCTCAGAATAAAAGTGCTAAATACAGTTTAAATTAAAAACTACGTATGGGAACAGGGAAGGCTCTTCGAAGCATGTGAGCTAATGATGCAGTCACAAAGGGGCACTGAGAGAGCCGCCCTAGTGAGAGAGTACGTCCTGCTTAGACACTATCACGCTGCTGCAGCATTCATGCAGACAGTAGGCCCTTCCTTACAATGAAGTGACTTGAAGATGGCCTCTGTTAGCCATAGTTTTAAACTATCTAGAATTAAGATTTATACTGGCCCAAATTGACTTTATGATTAACCAGAAGATCAAAACCAAAGGATTTGAATCCTCTTATTCAAATTGATAGAAATGCCCCTCTTTGGGCATTGGGGCCCTAGAAGGAGAGGATCCATTTCTCAAAGTTGTTAATAGTAGGTTCCCAATTAATTTAACCCCAAGAATACAGTTGGTGCTGTTAGACATGTTAATATGGCATTGGACTTGACCTAGAGTGCATGCAGGTTGATTGGACAGTGAAGACAATGATGGTTGCTCTTACTTCCTACTTTGTCTTTGGGAACGTGAACTACAGTATTCCATATTCATCACAGATGTTCTCAACTTGCAGAAAACCAAAATGTGAAAGCAAACTTGGAAAACAAGCAAATTTAACAGGTGATCATTAACACCCCAAGACCATTTTTAATTTATAAATTAATTTGACTTTTTGCAGTACATTTAAGAAGCTCTCCACAAAGCACCAAGAAAAACATGAAGTTAACATGGCTGGGGTCACTGCTACTGGAAGATCCTCACAGATCTTGAATGAAACAGATTCTAATAGCAACAGATGAAACCCCTTAAAATTTGTGGCTAATTTTTGGCTATTATTTACAATATTATGCATGTCCTATAGGAATGGTGTTCTGTCTGCATTAAATGTCAAGCAGTCTGGCTCCATTCACAGGCGTGAATGGAGCACAGCGGTTCTGAGCAGGGATTAGAGTGAGGCACCTGGATAGCAAAATTTAAACAGTCTTTTACTTCTCTGGATGGCACCCCCAGCACCTGACACCACACACATGCGCGTGCGCTCTCTCTCTCTCTCTCTCTCTCTCTCTCTCTCTCTCTCTCTCTCTCTCTCTCTCTCTCTCTCTCTCTGTCTCGCAAGTAAACCTGAGAGGAAAAGTGACCTTAATTTTTGCACCTTAGGCACCATATCCCTCTCAATCTCGAGCTGGCCCTTCTAAGGTTGAGCAGACCACAGTAGCGAGTAGATGCCTTAGATCCCTAATTGTGCCCTAGACCTCTCTCCTTCAAGACCATAGTCTCCTACAGATCAACCTGGAGTAAACTAGTTATGAGTTAGTCTAGGGCAAAATCTCACTCTGCCAGACAGGAAAACAGAATGGGCTCTAGTCCCTTAAAAACATCTTTACTAACTCATCTCCATCCCCCATGCAAAGAGCCATTCAGAGGAATTTGAACACTGAAAATTAGCGAGAGAAACAGAAAATTTCTGTTGAAGAGAGTGCCCTAATTTATGAAACCTGGAAATAACTGGGCAGGAGACACTTTGCATCAGGTGGCATCAAAAGACAAGTCCAACCATTTAAGCCTTCTTCATCGGCAAACACAAATAAATGTACCCTGCTTTGGGGGTGGAATTTAGAAGTGTGAGCCATACTGCCCAGATTCTTTTGCTGTCCCAGAGGAATGAAGCCGCCTTTCTGAAAGAAGATAATTTTGCATGTCTTTCCTATTTCCTTCTTCAAAACACTTGTGGGCAAATAGCACTCAAGCATGGAGTGTTTTATTTTGCTCCATTTTCCATTAATTTGCACACTTTCATGTCGTCTGAGCTTCCTCACCATGTGGGGAGGCATGCCGCCAGGTTCACACTCTGGTTGGCTGGCAGCTTTCAGATCCAGTGGAAGAGCATACGCCATTATCCCCAACAATGGCTCAGCAAGAAGCCCTCAGGGAAAAGGAGAGGAATTTACTGAGCTCAAAATATGGAACAAAAGTCCAAATTGGCTGAGTCTCAGACCCCAGAATGGATATACAATTGTCAGGGAATTGATTTCTGTCACTTGCATCCTTCATTTTGTCTTGGGCTCCCTTTTATCATCACTGATCTCAGCCTTTCTTGTTACACTGAGAGAGAGAAAAAAAAAATGTCATTTTCTCTGCTTCTACATTTCTTTCTTTAAGAAATTATTATCTTTTTCCTGGTCACTATCTTTTTCCTCATTGTTCTCAGCAAGCTCAAAATCAAAATCTGGCGGATTCTGTCCCAGGAACTTACTCTTTTATTTGGAAGTTCTGGTCTCACATGTACGGCTCTGTTTCTCTATCAAGCTATGAGGCATATTTCCTGCTTGCAGTAGCAGTCCAATTTAGCATTAGGGTCATCATCTACATCATTTTCCCAAGCATATCTTAATAACTGTAGTAATATAATAACTAAAATTTCCTGTGTGTATATGTCATCTCCAAAACTTAGATGACTTGCACTGGGTCTCTTGCAAACTGGCCCAGCACTCTGTACCTGTTTCTTCTTCTTCTGCTTTCCTATTGCTACTGGCTCACTATTTTCCAAAACACCCACATACTTTCCTATCTGAAATGTGTCCCCATGCTAGACTTTCCCATTATCATACTGCCACCCAAATGCCTTAATCCCCAAGTCCACCTACTCTCCTCCATGAAAACTTTCCAGCCTCCTACTGTTCCTTGCATACACAGCGTTATGACTTTTGGACCAAGTCCTTTAGAAATTTACCTTGGAATACAGCAGTTTCCAATTCTGAAAGAACAGGATCAGAAAAGGAGCCCCATTTTCCATAGAATAGTCATAATGACATATACTACAGCGCTAGACATTTGGAAAATGGGGTTTTTCACACAGGATATAATGACAGTGTCCTTAGCAGAGCAGGTGGTATATAGAGATATTCACAGAACTCAAGACACCATGTTCACCTCAGTTTGCTGTGGAGGGCAGATGAAGACTGATATGAATTCAACAAATACTTATTGAGTACACTCCATCCAGGCCCTGTATTAAACACTGGGGATACAAGGCAGATTATCTGCACTAGAAGATTGATAAATGGGCTAAGCAATATGAGTTTATTTTCCCTCCTGGTGATAAGTTAACGCAGTGATTCTCAAACCTGGCTTTGCAGTAGAATCACCCAGAGAACGTGATTTATGTGTTTGTTTGTTTATTTGTGCATTAGTTTTGAATTTTGTTTTATAGGAATAAATTATATAGTTACTGGATATAAAGCGAAAAGATTGAAAAAGGTATACAGTGAAAAGTATACTGCTATTCTAGTTGCCCAATATCCTCTCTGGGTAACTTGCCAAATTTAATATCACTGGGAAATATTTTTAAGATATTCTTCTGTCCCACCACAAAATTACTGAAGGAGACATTCTCTGACTCCAAGGTGTGGGCTTGGAACAAACAGATCTACAAAGTTCCCCAATTAACTCATGAGTTGGCCTATAAAATGGCCTTTTGAAAAGTAGAATAGTGGATACAAAGAGTGTGGGGGAAAAAACTTCAAAGTAATGCCTGTTAAGGTGATAAGTACAGAGAACCTGTGTGGGATCAGCAAAGAGGAGCCTAACCCACCCTGTGGATGGCCCATTAGAAATTGTTTCCTCGTGATTCTATCGAAAAGTTATGTTAGAGATCCTCCTCCTACCTTGGGTGTTCAGTGCCTTCAGCAATAGCCTTACCACGCCCTACTACAGAGCAGGTGCTCAATAAGTATTTTTGAACAAATGATGTTAATGAATGAATCAACATTTTTCTATTCTCTTTGGCTCCTCAAATTGAGTTTAACTTGTTTCTATGTGTCCTCTCAGGCTCTCACTCTCTGCATCTAACCCAGGAATCAATGATGCTGGAAAGCAAATAAGTGAGACTTGTTCTGAGGTAGTATGGCCCTCCTCAAACATGGGAGCACCAGAGGAGAGAGCATGATGCAGTTTCAGGTGAGAAAACAATCTGGGAACAGGAGAAAACACACACCATCCCAAACATGTTGCCAACAAAGAGGACTAGCCATAGAGTTGTTTGGGGGCCCTGGCTCCAGGCACATAAAGAGGGTTGGTCTTCAGATCTGGGGAAAAGTGATCCACTTCACATCCTGTTCCAGACCATTGACTTAAATGCTACCTGTTGAATATACAGTTCAGGTTGGTAGGATGAGAGCTGCTTCCTCCGAAAATCCTCAAAAACTTGTCCCATGGATTTGTTATGCACTACATAGAGGAGTATGGTGGTACCCTCGAGAAATTGGTCCTGCTTAGTACGTAGGATTCCTTCTTGTACTTAGCGTATTTAGGGTTATAAGATTTTTCTTGGCCTGAATGGCTATGCACATGAGTATATGTGTGTAAAGAAAGCAGAAGACTTTGAAGTAAAATATTTTACACTTCATGCTCCAAATTCCCTTGGCTAAAAAGAGATAAAATTGTTTTCCATTCTCCAGGAAATGGCCCCTTAAAACAGCCCCTGGGGATTCTATTATTGGAAATCAATCAAAAAAATAAAAAGCCCTGCAAAAGCAAAATGAAAGCTTAAGGGTCTAGTGGGCAGCTTTAGGATGAGGTTTTCACACAGACACAGATTGATACCAAAATAGTATTTTCAAAGGTTGGTTAGGGAGATTGCTTAACTCTGTCTCTCTTACCATAGCAGAATTATTTAAACAGGACCAGAAGATGATCAGAAGGTTGGAGGGCACCTGCTCAAACTGCTCAAGCCACACACAAATTAGGAAACTAGGCTGTGGTGATAAAAGTCATGTCTGTGCCTATACGTTCTAGACAAGATTAGAAAATTATTTCTTGTATGGAGTTACAAGCCCCTGCTGCTGGTCTTCCTAAGCAGTCAGTTCCTAAAGAAGTCCTCAAGATTTGTACCCACACTGATGCTCAGAATTCAGTGCCACGCATTTTTTTCATCTTTTTTAGACACAAAAGCAGCAACACAACCCTATTGGCCACTATTTGATTATTCTGTTTTGGAACATGGGCATTAAACCCATAAAAGAAGATACTTGCAAACTAAAGCTAATGCATGTTCTGCTTTATTTAAAAATAATAGAACATGTGACCCTTCCCACCATGTGTACCAACCAGTACAAGCTGTATCTCATTTAGTCCTAACAGCATCCCTGGGACATAGACACCATAACTACATAGAAGGTTGTTTATAGCATTAGTTATGGCAGTTAAAGTGTGGTATTTAGAGACAGAATGTTGAGATGCAAGTTTCTGCTCCTTGACGTAAAAGTATGGAATCTTGGTCAAGGTACTTAAAATTCTAAGGGCTTCAATCTCATCAGGTATCAAGGACAAGATGGAGTACATGGTTTATGATCAATTGGTGTTACTTATTATTTTATTTGGATGGGAAAATATTGACAACTCTTTAGGCCCACTGACATCTAAGATACCAGAAGTCATCTAAACTATCACTAAGTTAGGAGATCAAAAGGCAATATCAAATGCATATTATAACAAACAGAATTTAACAACAAAATATAAGAAACATATACCACAACCTAGTTGGATTTATCCCAGAAATGCAAGGATGGTTCAATCAATAAATGTGATACACATTAACAAAATGAAGAATCTATATTACAATCATCTCAACAGATGCAGAAAAAGCATTTGAGAAAATTCAATATTCTTTAATTATTAAAACTACATAGATTAGATATAGAAGGAATGTACCAGAACATAGTAAAGGCCATATATGACAAGTCTACAGCTAACATCAGATTCAATGATGAAAAAATTACAAAATGTTTTCCTCTAAGATTAGGAACTAAACTAGGATGACTACTCTGTCCACTTCTACTAAACATAGTAGTAGCCTGAGCAATCAGCAAGGAAAAAAATAAATAAATAAAAGTTACCCAAATTGGAAAGGAAGAACTAAAATTTTCTGTTTGCAGATGACATAATCTAATATCTAGAAAATTTTAAAGATTATGCACACACGAAGTTAGAAATAATACATCAATTCAGTAAGTTGCAAGGAACAAAATCAATATGCACATATCAGTTGCATTTCTATACAGTAACAACTAGCTATCAGAAAAATAAATTAAGAAAATAATTTGATATACAGTAAAATACCTGGGAATAAAGTATCTGGAACTAAGTTTCCTTTCACCAAGGAAGTAAAAAACCTGTATACCAAAGACTACTAATATACTGATGAATGAAACTGAAGGCAAGATACAAATAAAAAGATACTGTCATGTTTAAGAATTAGAAGAATTAATACTGTTAAGGTGTTCATGCTACTCAAAGAAATGCAAATATTTGATTGAATCTTTATCAAAATTACATTGATACTTTCAGAGACATAGAAAAAACAATCTTAAAAAATGTACTGAACCACAGAAGACTCAGACTTGCTAGAGTGTCTTGAGAAGGGAGAATGATGCTAGAGGCATCATGTTTTCTGACTTTGAGCTGTATTACAAAGATACAGTAATAGAAATAGCATCACATGGGCATAAACACACACACATCAATGGAATAGAGAACCAGAAAAAAATGCACGTGCAGTGAACTAATCTTGCACTAAGGTATCAAGAACATCCAGTAGAGAAAGAATAGTCTCTTTTCTCTCTTGAGAAAACTGGATAGCCATATGAAAATGAATGAAATTAGATCCCTATTTTAAACAACTCCAAGAATTAACGTAGAATGGATTAAATTTTTAAAAAGACCTAAAATCAAAAAATTCATAGAAAGAACAAGAGAACTACTCCTTTACATTAGTGTTGGCAATTTTTTTTTTTTTGGAATTAACACCAAAAGCACAGACAGCAAAATGAAAAATAAGTGGGACTACATCAAACTAAAATGCTTCTGCACAATGGGCCTCCCTGGTGGTGCAATGGGTTAAGTCTCAGCACTATGAAGCTATCTGCAGCCACTGCAGCATGAGTTCGGTCCCTGGCCAGAAATCATCCCACATGGCACAGCAGACCTCTTCTGCCTCGTCCACTGCTCCCCTCAGCAATGTATTTCAGTAGATCCACCTGTTGTGCTCCCAACTGTCTCTGGAGAATCCTCTCACCCTCCACACTTCTGGCCTACACCCCAGCTCTTGTATGCATAAATAAATAAATCTTTAAAATATAAATAAAAAATAAAAATCTTCTGCACAGGAAAGAAAATGATCAAGAAAACGAAAAGGCAAACTACAGAATGGGAGAAAACATTTTAAACCATATGTCTAGTAATGGGTTAATATACAAAATATATAACTTAATTCAACAGCAAACAAACAAAAACCCATCCAAACTGTCTAATTAAAAATGGGCAAAGGACTGAACTTCTTTTCTAAAGAAGATATACAAATGCCCAACAAATAAATGAAAGGTGTTTAGCATGATTAAACATCAGGTAAATGCAAATCAAAACCTAATGAGTTATTACCTCATACCTCTTAAGATGACTTTTATGAATAATACAAGAGATTAATATTGGCAAAGATATGGACAAAGGGAAAACTTTTGCACTCTTGCTATGAATATAAATTAATACAGTGTATGAAAAATAATATAAAGTTTCCTCAAAAAATTTAAAATAGAACTATTAGTTGATCCAGCAATACCACTTCTGGGTATATTTTTTAAGAAACAAAATTGGTATCTCAAGGAGATGTTAGTGCTACTCAGAGAATGCAGCATTATTCACAAGAGCCAAAATAGGGAAACAATCATAAGTGTCCTGAGAGGCAAACAGATATGGATGTGTTTTATACACATACACACACACACACACACACACACACACATATGTATATCCATACAGAGAGAGAATCCTACAATTGTTAACGTAAATGAATCTAGAAGACATCATGCTAAGTGAAATTAGTCAGCCAGAGAAAAACAAATATTGCATGACCTCACTTACATATGTAATAATAAAAATAAGAAAGTTGGACATATAGAAACAGAGTAAAAGAACAGTGGTTACCAGGGACTGGTGGTCGGGGGGAAATGGGAAAAAGATACTGGTCAACTGTTAAAAATCTTCAGTTATAACCTAAGTTCATGGGATGTAATGTACAGCAAAGTGACTGTGGTTAATATTACTGTATTACAGACTTGCAATTTTCTATGAGAGCAGATCTTAAATGTTCTCACCACAAATAAAAGATGATAGATGTGATAATTAACATGATTGCACTAATCATTTCACTAAGTACATGTGTATCCAAAATCATAACGTACATTTACTTGTGTAATCATACACAACAAGTTTCCAGAACACTTTTTTGAGGTAGTGTTGGTTTTACAACACTGTATAATTTAGAGGAATAGGTTCACAGCTCTTTATATGTTACTACTACATACCAACCACCAAAGCACCCACAATGCTTCATCTCTAGTCCATTAGGCCCCCTTCTCCCTTGTTTCCCACCCGCCTCCTACCCTTTGGTAGCCTCAAATTGGCAGTCATATTTCTAGGGTTTGTTTTAGTTCCGTTCTGTCCTTTTCTTTTGTTTCTTTATATTCCACATGTGAGTGGAACCATGTTGCACATTTTAAGTTTTCTAAAATGTTTTGAGTTTCATAGACATATTCTAGATAATCACCTTGCTCGTTTCTTCCTTAGTGTCTTGAGATTATAAAAGTTCAATGCAAGGGCCTCTCTGGTGGCGCAGCGGTTAAGCTCTGCGCTGTGGAGCTGTCCGCAGCACGCAATGCGAGTTCTACGCCCAGCCGGGGAGATTCCCACATGGTGCGGCAGACCTCTCCTGCCTCGCCCGCTGCTCCCCTCAGCAGTGTATTTCTGATCTGCCTGTTCTGCTCCCCACTCTGTCTCTGGTGAACCCTCTCACCGCCCCACGCCTCTGGCCTGTGCCCCAGCTTGCATGTATAAATAAGTAAGTCTTTAAAAAAAAAAGAAAGTTCAATGCAAGACCCAGGAGGAACCTCAGAAATGTTTTATCAGTTTGGGAACTTTGTCTTCGTCTAGGACCCTTACCTTACAGGAAAGAACTCTGAGGTCCAGGGGATGGAGCTAGCCACACCACACAACAAGAGTGTCATCAGTCCTACTGCCTGAGCGCCCGCCACCCTCATTTTAGTTGGCAGGGTTGCCATAACAACTACTACACATACTGGGCCACTTAAGCCACAGAAATTTATTGCCTCAGGGTTCCAGAAGCTAGAAGTCCTGTATCAAAGTGTTGTCAGAGTTGACTTTCTCTGAGGCCTCTCTCCTTGGCTTTGGAGTAGCTGCCATCTCAGTGTGCCCTCATGCAGTTGCTCCTCTGCGTACCTGCACCCTGGTATCCTTTTCTGTATCCTAATTTTCTTTTGTTGCAGAGACACCAGTCAGGCTGGGTAGGGGCCAATTTAACAGTCTCACTTTAATTTAAAGCTCCTATTCTAAAGTGCTGAGGCTTCAACATATGCATTTTGGAGGAGATACAGTTCAGTCCTTAAGAATGCTCTATGTCAGGAATGCTTTGTCCCTTTCACTTAGCCAACTCATGATCACCTTCTAGATCCCAATGTAAAGCAATTTCTTAAAGACCCCCATCCTGTCTCCTTACTCTCCACAGCAAGCTAAGACCCCCTTTCTAGGGCACTTTGAGGTACCCCTTTACTTCTACTTACCATAATAACTACCAGTGGAGTAAGTGTATAAGTAGCTGATTCACTTTTGTCTGCCTGCATGAGAATTCATCTTCCATAGGGCAGGGAGCCAACTGGGCTGCTCACTGCTGCATCCTGGAGCTGTGCCAGGGCCTGGCACAGGTAGCAGTGCAGCCAATCTTTGCTGAATACACAAGTCAATGAATAATACCTCATGGAAGTAATTAAAATCACAGGTCCCTCTTTGGGATTTTTGTTTTCACACCACTGCTGTTTTCTCACTTTTGCTTAAAATGCTTCTGCTCTAAAATTCTCCCTGTCCCCAAAGCCCATCTCAAACAGCCCCTCCCACGGTAGGTTGTTAACATATGTGCATGCATACACACACACACACACACACACACACACACACACACACACCCCTCACCTAATTGTAAGTTTCTTAAAGATAAGAACAAAGTTTTGTAACCCCAAGCCCCTGGTGCACCACATAAAATCTGGCACAGTGCTGATATTCAATAATGACTGGTGCTTTTTAAGGGCAGAACAAGACTACTTGCTTGGAAGGAGTCAACTGAGAAGGTTGTGCAGCTCTTCTGGGTGATTGCAGATTCACTAAAGGCAGGTGGCTGAGGGGGGCTTTGCTGCTCTAACCACCCCAGAGGCTGCAGAGGGGTTGCCAGGTGAGCCATTGCTACTATCCCAGAAACAGCCTGTAGAGCTGGCTCTAGATTAGGAAGATATCCATGACTGAATACATTACGTTTTTGAGACCATTTATTTAAAAGGAAAATAAGCAAGAAAAGAAGAAAGCAAGCCAGTGAATGCTTTGGAATTTAATTTAAATTCTGACAAGAACTGGCACTGGTTCTTTGGTCTAGGGCTGTATAGACTGAAGCACAAACAACTGAGCAGGACTGAAGGAACAGGGAGGGGGCAGAGACCCGGCTCTCCCAAGTCCCTTTGTTCTGTGATGCAGACTCTTCCGCAGAAAGGGAACAATGGTATCTGCTCCACGCTTCACGCAGGTGGGACAGCAATAGTAGGAGAGCTCTCAGATTTGCATTTCCCTGATTATAAGTGATGTTGAACATTTTTTCATATACCTGTTGGCCATCTGCTTTTCTTCTATAGAGAAGTGTCTTTTCAGCTTTCCTGCCCATTTTTTGATTGGATTGTTGACTTTCTTTTTGTTGAGTTGTGTGAGCTCCTTGTAGATTTTTGTTATCAGTCCTTTATGGGTTGTATTGTGTGCAAAGATTAGTATGATTGCAGCACTGTTTACAATAGCTAAGGTATAGAAACAACCCAATGCCCAAAAATAGATGACTGGATCAAGAAGATGTGGTACATATACATAATGGAATACTATTCAGCATTCAAAAATGATAAACACATGCAATTTGCAGCAACATGGATGGAACTAGAAGGAATCATGCTCAGCAAAATAAGCCAGAAAGAAAGAGAAAAATATTGAATGTTTTCACCTCTAACAGGAATATAGGGGAACCAAACAAGAGAGAGACACTCAGTGAGGGAAGGGGAGGATAAGGGCTCAATATGGGGAAGAAAAGGGCACAAGGGACTTGGTGACAGTTCACGGGTGAATCGGTGGTGGATTACCCAAGGGGAATATACAATGTAAAAAATATAAATAACAATAAAAAGTAAAAAATAAAGAGAGCTCTTAGAAAGTTAAGGATCTAAACCACTTGTAGAGATCTTTGTTTAGTTTCAGAGTGGTTGAAAGCTAGATAAGGACAGGATTCCTTAGCAGGTCGTGTGCAGGTTTGACAGGCAGTGATACCCTACCAAGTACCTGATACACACGGGCATCGTGAGGTTTGCAGAAAAGTTGATTTTTTTAAAAAGCTAAGGGCCTATCTCTCCAGTTCTCCTTCTCCAGATAGGCCTTTGATGATCTTCACCTCCCATTAAAAATCACTCTATCCTTTATCCTTCCTTATCTCAAGCTAGACACAGAAATGGAGGTGGTGTGGCTTCTGGTTAAAACCACTAGGGTCGCTCAGGTCAAGGCTGAAATCTCAGCTCTGCTGACAACCAAGCTCTGTAGTCAAGAGGAAGTACCTAAGTTTCAGTCTCTTCATCTTAATGTGATAAAATTAAGAGCAGCCACTGTGTGGGGTAGTGGGGAAGCTTAAACTGGAAACCTCATGCTCCAGGAGTAGCGCAGCATCTGACATGCTATATGTGCTCAAAAATGGGAGCCTCAACTAGGGACACATGCTTTCTCGCCCTTCAGAGTTGAGCCCTTGATCCTTCTTCTCCATTCCTCTTGGACCTTCTTTCTCAAGTTAGAATGAGCCCGATTAAGCTCACAATTACCCTTTTATTGAACTTCCTGTCCTGGACAAGGGGCAATTTGCACAATACGCAAAAGTTTCTCAAACCATCTGGAGCTATGGGATGAAAACCTGATTGCTCTCTTAGGGGACCCTGATGGTGAGGGGACTTCCTTAACAACCCAAATGTTCACACAGATGTCATCTTTTCCCCTCCTCACAGCCCCTGCAAGCATTGGAGATGCTTTTCCTTTCTGAACCAGTCTCAGAAAATGCACAGTCAGGATGTAGGAGATTTGGGCTCATATTTTTCAGAGTTTTCAACTCAAGATTCATTGTTTTTTTTTCTTAAGTAAGCAGCATAGTTATTAGCTACAGGATATGTAAAGGGCATGGAGAGGCACTGAAGCATTGAGTCAAGAAGTGCAAATGTCAAAGGCAAAAAGAAAACTGTAAATATAGTCACAGACTTGAAAGCACAGGCAGAAAAAAACATTTGTGGGTTAAAATGTCCTTAGAAAATAGCTAAGATGCTGATTCAGGATGCTGTTATTGACAACGGGCCTTGCTACCTTGGAAGTCTCTTCTCACATCCTGGCATATGAGAGCAGCTCAACAAAAGCTAAATAAATAAATTGTAGATGTAAATATTTGATAAAATTAGAATGGTGAAGCTGAAATAATATAAGAATCACGCTCTCTCCTCAAGCTCTTTCTTTCATGATGTATGGATCCGGTGGCACTGTCCTTGTTTACTATTTTATGCCTTACTGCTCTGCTTACTGCTCTGTTATCATGACTCTTGGGATGGCTGGCTCAAGCCACAATAATGCAATGAGAAGGTCTACACTTTTCTCATGCTTTATGCTGGCTTGATCCCAGAAAGCCTCGCCCCCCTGCCACTACAAGATTGTAAAAACAGAATTAAACATTAGAAGATGAACTAGGCTCCTGTCTCTCAATTCACCTCCAGAAAGATACACAGTACTGTTGTACTTCTATATAAAATCACCCTTAGCCACAGGTTTCATGCCACTGGAGCTCCTCCCCATCTCACCATGCTGTTCTTTTATGTCTGTGGTGGACACTTCATTCTTCATGGTCCTCCTTCACCCCTCCTGTATCTCTATTACTGAGCTTCAAAATAACTCCGCCCTCCATATCAACAATGTATGTCCCAAGTGAACTGTTCCTGGCAACGGTGTCTTCTTGAAACTGCCCCTGATGTCTTAAATGACTAAATACAATTTACTGAGTTTACTGACTGATGAGTCAAACCAGCAATATTTTTTCCACACTTGTCAATGATATCACCTTCTTATCAGGGATTCCTATACTGTAGATGCAGTTGTTTCACAAGTGAAATTTCCCAAACTCAGTAAGCGGCTGACTCATCTACCTATGTGAAAAGAAATTTCGCTGATTAGATCACGGTAGTTCTCTCCCTCTCTGTAAGAAGAGACGAGATCATAGGTTTTTCAAAATAAATGTGTCTTCCTCTGGTCATGATGGGTAGGTTCTTTGCAGAGCACACTGATGAATCTGTAATGCCCTGGGCTATGGGTCTTACAGGAGAGTGGCGTGATGGAATATTACACAGAATGAAAGAGAGTGAACTGCTGCTATGTGCAGTACAAATGAGTAACACAGAAATGTTGATCCAAAGAAGCCTGAAACAAAAGAGTACAAACTCCATGATTAAAGAGCAGACAAAACAAATACACAGTGATAAAAGCTATAATAGTTACCATGAAAGGACAACTGACTAAAAAGTGGCACTATGGAGCTTTCTGGATTTGCTGGAAATGTTCTATATCTTGATCTGGATGCTGGTTACAAAGATGTATGCATAAGGACACAATTACTGGGTTGTCACTGAAGATTTATACCTAACTATATGTGCGTTCTACCTGAATTAAAAAGTGAAAAACAAAACTTCACAACGAAGATATTTGATAATTAGCTCACAGGTCACCACAAAATGAGACATCATGAAAATAAAATGCAGAGTTCTGTTTTCAAACTTTCATTACAGTCAGAAAGAGTGCTTACTTTAGATGACTCTTAATATTTGCTAACTTTAAATGACTATCAAATACTATCATTTTAGTAATAATAGGTCTACTGACTGTCCCTTGTGAATTAATTCTGGGGAGATTATGAAGCATTATAAGGTAGATTCTCTCCCTACTCAACAGAACTGCAGTTCATTTGTTGGCAACATTCTTGGGAAAAACTGCATCAGAGATAGTAACATAAGAGACATGTCAACACACGTTTCTCCTCACAGACCATTATTTCTAACACTGGCTGATTTCAAATCCAAAGAAATGTGTGTTTTTTTAATAACAAAAAATTTATATTTCTGCTAATGTCAACCAATTCTGAAAAATAATTCATCTGGAAAAACTGTACTAGCTATGAAAATGACATTTCAATATTTAGAGTGCAGTTGGCTTAAAAGGAAGATTCTCTCTGTGGCCACATGCAGGCTGTATATTTTTCAAACAGTTCAGTCTTTCAGAACTTCTGAAATCCATTTAGTCTGGAAATTACTAAAGTCTAGTTCAATCAAAAAATAAGCCCAGGTTGCTAAAGGGTACAAAAGCCATTATAGGAAAAAATCAATTTTAGAAGCCCTTACATAGACATCAGCCTGGAGATCTGAAAACTCAGTGTCTGTGAAAGGCTAATGTCAGGGGACTTTCCCAGGTACCCCCTTGGTCAGCTGAGCCCATCTGGACAGTTCTTCTGAGAGGTCATTAAGTTCACCACACTGGGATGTCCTTACTACCTTTTTTTTTTTTTTTTACACAATATTTTTTTCCAATTGCAAATAAGCCTTCACTTCAGTATTCACCATGGTGTAGTAGGAGAAACACTGCAGGTTTCAGCCCAAACCTCATCTCTATCATACTTCCCCATGTACAACCTGTAACTCAACCTTCAGTTTCTTCATTTACAAAAAAGGCAGATAACATACACTTTTTGCAGGATTTCTGTAAACCCAGTGATAAGGGAGTGTGTGCCACTTAGAAAGCACTCAGTAATTTTTAACTATTGATGCTATTACCCGGGGAGTCATACCTGACTCCAGGGACCTCTGAGTGTCGTTGAGAAGTATGGCCAGCAGTGGGTACTAATCATTCAGTGAGATGGGCGACATTCAGCGCATGCCATGAAGTACTAACTACAGAGCATTGTAGTGGCCAGAAAGGTAATTCATACTTTCCCACACAGAACCCACAGTCAAGGGGATGAGACTGATGTAGTGTTAGCTAGTACAATGCCTACCACATAAAGACACTCGATTATATTTATTCTATGATTTTCTCTATCGTTTTTATAGTCTCTATTTCTACTTTGTCATTATTGCCATAATTGTTGCTTTGGCTTTAATTTTTGCTTAATTTTCTGGTTTCTTAAAATGAAAGGTTAATTTATTTATTTGTTTGAATAAGTGTATCAATAGCTATACATTTCCAAAACTAATTTTGCTGTATCCTATAAATTTTGGTATGATGTGCTTTCATATTCATCATCTCAAAGTATTTTCCAATTTAATTTCTTCTTTGACCTTTTATTTATTTAGGTGTGTGCTGCTTAATTTGTACAGATTTGTGATTTACCTATATCCTTATTTTACTGATTTGTAATGTAGTTCTTTTGTATTATGACATAAAAGCTGCATGGCCTCAATTGTATTAAATTTTTTGAGGTTTGCTTAATGGCCTAACATGTGGTCAATCTGGAGAATACACTGTGTCAACTTGAGAGAATGTGTTTTTAGCTATTTGGGGATAAAGTATCTTACAGATGTCTAAGTATAATTGTTTTATGTTGTCATTCAAACCTTTTCCCTTGGGTCTTCTGTATAACTGTTCTTCCCATTATTGAAAAGGAGTTGGTGAACTCTTCAAACACTATTGTTGAGTTGTTGATTTCTCCCTTCAATTTTGTATATTTTTGTTTTGTGGGACTCTGCTCTTGGATGCATATATGTTTATAATGAGTATATCTTCTTTATGTACTATTACTATTATAAAATGTCTTTGTACATTTTTTCTGATATTTGTATAATCATTTCAGCTTTGTTTTGGTTTTTATTTTCAGGGTATATAATTTCCCATCCTTTCATCTTCAACTTATTTGTATCCTTGAATCTAAACTGTATCTCTAGTGGACAGCATATGTGTATACTATGTTTTTTTCACTTGATTCTGCCACAGGTCTCTTAGGATTTGTCCAAATTCCTATTTCTCTCTGTTCCTCAGATTAAAATTCAATTGATGTCATTCTAAATATGTGATATTGTATTCTTATCATCACATTTGCTTAATTCTGAGGATCTGCAAGAAAACCAAAAATGAAAGCCTCCAGACCTTAAGTTTTTCAAGTCCTTTCTTAGTGATGTAATTTATAGTCACATCTTTTAAGGTACCAAATTATATAAGGAAAAGAAAATTTATCCAGAGCTTAGCTTTATAAAGACTAACCGACTGCTCATTAGTCATAAAGAACCCAGAGCTGCTGTGATTTTTCCAGGAAAATATTTACCAATTCTCACCTCTATTTTCCTCTTTGTTTCTCCCACTACAAGATTCAAATCTTACTTGCAGCACATCTTAATAATTTTATTACCACCTTGGCAACTGTGCTCAGAGAGCAGGCGATGGTTTTTATCAGCCCTTTAATTCAATAGACTATTTACTCTTTTCTTATTTCTTCGTAATCAGTTTGCCAAACAAGATTTCATCTTACTCTGTTCTCTTCTACCTCCTTCCCAAAGTCTTCTTTCATTTTGGCATTCATCAAATGCTGACTCCATGTCTTCTTATTTCTATTATTCTTATTGGTATGGGGGTTTGTGAACCAAGAGATTTTGGTCACTCTCTCCCAACATCCCTTGAATAATTAAAAAGGAAAAAAAGTATTTCCCACATGACTGTATTCACATCTGTTTGATGATAATAAATACCTCCAGCAGAGATGATCTGAAGGGTCCTGTTTTTGTACCAACCCATTGTGTGAAGCACTCAAACACTATGCTTGCAATTACTGAGCAGTTATAACATGTAATTGCAGGGCTATTTTGTCCTGCAAATTCTATGGGAGAATAGTAATCAGAGAAAACAGAAGAAAGCAAGAGAGGCAGGGTATGCATTGGGGGAAAAATCAAAGTAAGTACTGAAAGAACTGTGTAAGAAACACAAATCTGCTTTTCCTTAAAAATAGAATTTATAAAAACTGAAAAAAATTATTTGTCCTTTAGAAGAGAAGCAAGCACATTTATATTAACCAGATACTGGCCAAATCTAAAAGGAGTACTTCCACAAGTAACACAAAAGTAAGGAGAAAGAAAAGCCTAAGCTATTTTTTAAAGAAAGATAATTTTGGCACGTCTCCAAAGAAGAAAAGCAAATGGCCAACAGATACATGAAAAAATGCTCAACATCACTTATAATCAAGGAAATGCAAATCAAAACCACTATGAGATACCACCTCACACCTGTGAGGATGGCACACATTAAAAATATAGGCAACAACAAATGCTGGAAAGGATATGGAGAAAAAGGAACTCTTCTACACTGCTGGTGGGAATGTGAACTGGTCAACCACTATGGAAAGCTGTGTGGCGATTCCTCAAACTGCTCAACATGGAGCTTCCATACGACCCAGCAATACCACTTTTGGGAATTTACCCAAAAGACACAAAAACACTAATCCAAAAGGATACATGCACCCATATGTTCATTGCGGTGCTGTTCACAATAGCAAAGGTATGGAAGCAACCCAGATGTCCAAAAATAGATGATTGGATCAAGAAGATGTGGTCCATATACACAATGGAATACTATTCAGCATGGAAAGAAGATAAACACATGCAATTTGCAGCGACATGGATGGAATTAGAGGGGATCATAATCAGTGATATAAGCCAGAAAAAAAAAGAAAAATATCGAATGGTTTCACTTATAACAGGACTGTAAGGAAACCAAATAGGAGAGAGACACTCGGTGGGGGGGTGGTAAGGGCACAAAATGGAATAGAAAAGAACAAAAGGGACCATGGAGATGGATCACGGGTGAATTGGTGGTGGGCTACCCAAGGGGAATACAAAATGTAAAAGACATAAATAACAATAAAAATATATATTAAAAAAATAAAGGTAATTTTACATGTGTATAATTTTTATCTTTTTAAAGGAAGCCTGGAAGATGATTTGCAGGTATGATCCTAATATTGATAAACTCCCTCATGTATTTTACCTGATCCCAAATAATTTTCTCCCTAAGTAAGAGGTTTACACAACTTTTCTCTCCCCACCGGGAGAAAGTTCCATTATTATGGACATTTTGAAAGTTCCTTTCTCTCAGCTCTATAAACCAATAGCAAGTACTCTGATTTTTGTTAGTTGTGGGCAACATTCTGACTGGGGCCTGGAGCAGTTATTTCCATCAAAAATTTAGAACTGTCTACTGCAAAAAATATGAGGAGATGTTTTTTTCCTTAAAGCTAGGTCCAAATGTTGTGTTCATATCTCACAATGCCTTCAGTGCCACAGCATGAATATCGAAGCTGCACCATTCTCAGCAGAGCAAAACAGAGCTCTTACACATTCCATTCAAATTTGACACCATGCCTATGTTTCAGAAATTGCACATCTGGGTTTTCTCCAGACAAGATTTACAGGAAGAGTATGCAGACACAAGTGCTATCTCACTATTGTTATATTCACTGTTTAGACTGGAAAAATCTACCAGCAGCCATATTAAATTGGCGCTTTCACCACCATTTAGCTCACTGAACAGAAAAAAGATTTTTTTTTGTTTGTTTTGTTTTTTTTTAAGATTTATTTATTTATACATAGAAGCTGGGGTACAGGCCAGAGGTGTGGGGTGGCAAGAGGGTTCACCAGAGACAGAGCGGGGAGCAGCACAGGCAGATCAGAAATACACTGCTGAGGGGAGCAGAGGGCGAGGCAGGAGAGGTCTGCCGCACCATGTGGGATTCTCCCTGGCCGGGCGTCAAACTCCCATCGCGATCTGTCGACAGCTCCACAGCGCAGTGCTCAACCGCTGCACCACCAGGGAGGCCCCAGAAAAAAGATTTACTAGACCAATTTCATGATAAGCATTACTTATATTTTTAAAAATTAAACTTTATTTTGAAATAATTATAGTTTCACATGGATTTTTAAGAAATAATCCAGAAAGAACTTCCCACTACCTTTTCCTAACCTAATTTAGACTTCCATGTTTATACAGCATTGTATTCATGCATCCATTACTAATTCACTCAATAATTCTTTACTAAATTCCTGTAAGTCAAGCTCCGAAGATACAACAATGTACAAAAATCAGATGTGATGGGAAGTTTCACAATCCAATAGGTGAAACCAAATAAGCATTCCAATAACAATGTATGTGAACTATTTAGCTATGCAGTTTTACAGTTAAGGAGGTGCAGAAAATACTATTCCCCCCAAAAGCAATTTTTTCAGTAGTATCTAACAGAGAGGTGAGCAAAGAATTATGAAAGAGCAGAGAAAGTACCTTTGGTGTATCAACGACCTGCCTAATAGCACTTCATCAACTCTACAGTTGATAGCAGAGTCCTAGAACAGAGAGAGAACACAGAGAGACAGCAAAATCCATAAAAGAAATATTGCCAGTCTCTAAGGAGGGTCTAATTTGTGAGATGAAGCCGCTCCATTGAATATGTTCCTGGCTCTTCAAGAAGAGAATGTCCAGTGGAAAGAACCCTGTTGCTTACTATTTAGATGTTCTCTTGTGCAATCTGAATTTGATTAGAACTTCAGGAGGAGATTTAATGACCAAGAACTATCAAGCATCTTAACAATCCTAATGGCTTTTGATACATATGTTTTCATCTTATTGTTATTTTACATAGTAAAACTAATATACTATCCACGTGTCAAACAATAAATGAATTATTGTATATGCATATGCAATGAAATAGTCTACATGCATAGGACATATTACTGCAGCATTTTATTGGTTTTTTTTTTAAGATTTTATAATGGCATGGAAAAATGCTCTTAAATGTAAGCAAAATAAGCCAAATCACAGAAAAAGGATAAAAAATTGTTTACGTATCTAACTCCAGCACTATTTAAAACAAACAAAAAATAGTCAACTTAAGGTAGAAATATGTATATTAATTTTATATTCAGGAAGAAAAGGAAAAACTAGTGTATATATGTAAAGAAAGCAACTGTATAGGTGGAAGGAATCAGAATATAAGTTTTAGATTCCCCTTTGACTTGACTAGATTTGTGATTTTAGAGTAGTCAACTGACTTCTCAAAGTCTCAGTTTTCTCACTCAGACATTGGGAAAATTGCTCTGGCTTTCTAAGAGAGTAGGGAATAAAAATGAAAATCACAAGTAAGAATGTTTCACACAGTAAAAATGTAAAGAAAGCTTCAAAAGCATCATCAATAACAATACACTGCTAGTGTCATGTGGTACAAAAATTAGTGATTTTCCAAGAATCCTACCCACTGAGTGCCTATAATTAAGATGAACAATTACTTTACCTCAGTAAACATAATTTGTAAAGAAAAATATGAACGACTAGAGGGAGAATACAAATGCAATCAGTAAATAAATAGTGTACCAATAGAGTCATTTTAAAGTTGCTATTTCTTCTCTGTTTGCAATAATATTTTGTGATCCCTCCATATATTCTTGCAACTTTTTGTCCAATGTGGAAGCTCTATTCTATAATTAATGTAGATTTCATTTTTATCATTTTTTTCTTTTTAAAATATCCCTTTAGTGATATTTTATATTCTCAAGATGTTGGGTAAAGTGTCCCTTTAAAAAAAAAAAAAGAGTATCTAACAGTTCATGGATGTTTCCAGCTGAATACAAAATGTCAGTTGTGCTAGAGAACCAGAGCACACATTCCTTGTATAGTGGGTGAATAAATATGTTTATAGAGAATTTCACTACCTATATTTCTAAGTCATAGTAGTTCCCTATCTGTTGCTACCTTTTCTTGGTGGGATGGCTATCAGCACTGCTAACAGCTGTATATACATGTTCATGCGGTTTGGCCAATCTCAACAGCAGTGTTACAGAGCCCCTGGGAAGCACATCTGGGATTTTTCTTTTGTTCTCAAATGTTATTGTTTTACCAAACATTTATGTAATTACACAATTTCAGGAGTAGGATTTCACACTTCCATACGCTTCACTCACCCTCCACCAAAGTTCCTGTGCCAATACATGATCCCACTGCACTCTATTCTCTCTTCTCCCCAACCCCAAGCCCCTCTGATAACTACTATATTTTTATGGAGTGGAAGCACTAATCTGTGGTTAGGGATCAGGGCATCCAAAACAAACACGTGATGATCCTCACTGGGTAGGGCTGAACCAGCAATCTTCAGCCTAGGGAAATGAAGCAGCTTCATTTCTAGTCTCAGACAAGATAATGATTAAACAGCTGGAAGAAACTGTTGATAAATAAAATAGAGCGAGATCCTCATAAGAACAGTGAGGAATAGAAGCACAGGACTTGAGGGTCTCCAGACCCTCAAGAAACTGATTGAATCATTAACTTCTATGGGCTTCTCTAGTCCTTTAACTGAAAACAGGAATAAATGAAACACAGAATACAAAAGCACTTTGTTAATTTGTAAGCACTAATTAAATAACTAGATGTTAGATGGAGTCAGGAAAAGATGATGAATTTAGGATCAGAAGACTTTATGCCTAATTGGTCCTTTATAAAATAATGAATTTGGGGGTAGATTGGTAAATTGAAAATGATGACAAATACTTGTGCAGCTTCTCCAGTCAAAAGATAGAGTCTATTTCTCCATTCCTGGAGTCTGCACTGGTCTTGTGACTTGCTCTGACCTTCAGAATATGGCTGAGGAGACACTGTGGTGTTTCTGAGGCTAGGTTGCAAGGAGCCCTCATTGCTAGACTTAAATGGCCTGCTCAGCCACCATTTTGGTTACGTGCAGTTCTGCCCTCCAACACAAGTCAGAACAACCCAGTAAATCAGCCATCTGACCTAAAGAATGTAGAATACCAGACCTCACAAGGGTCCTTTCAAATTAAACAAGAGCAGGGCGCACAATCACTCTGGGAAAATGTACATCCACCACGGGGTATGACTGGGAACATCCAGGGGCCACTGACTGATGTGTGACTTTGCATCCCAGAGACTGATCAGCAAGTTGCCTTGTTGGTAAGATTGGAACCTTGGCTGAGGATCTGGGGTATGGTTTCCATTACCACACCGGGTCATCAAGCAGACAAAAAAATATCTGGTCAGCATACTCACCTCCCCCAGAAGCCCTAGATGACATAAGCACATTTTCAGTTTCACCCACCCTTTTTCTCTTTGTTCTCCTATCCCATGTAATTGATGCTGTCTGATTATTCTATCAATAAAAAAGCCAGGATCTTGCTTTTTCATCAGCAACCTGCATTGTACAGCTTGCTCCACAACTCCTGTTTCTTTATCAATGTGGTTGCAGAGAAAACACCCCATAACTTCCATTCACACCCTCTTGGAACCCAGCACCCACTAGAAGAAGTCCAATTTGGCCCTCTGGCACCCTAGAGGATGAGAGACCTTGAGGTGAGAAAGAGGCATTCCCTTAGCCACCCCGGTGTCCCAGCTGGAGTCCCCAGTGCAACCACGCTGAACAGGAATAAGCCACCTCAGTGGAGCCTGGCCCCAATTTCTGACCTATAAAAATCATAAACAAGCAAATAAAGACTTACTTTAACTTCCCATGTGTCCAGGTAGCTTGTTATGTAACAAAACGTATCCCATACATCTTTCATGCCTCTTGTATGACACAACAGTTGGTGGGAGAGAAAAAGCAGTCGAGGAAAGTGAGCACAATTTGAGATAAATAAAATTTGTTTCAGAATATAGCACCATCTCCTGCGTGTGGAGCCCAGTTTTAACAAATTCTCCATTCCAGAATACACACAAGTTATGTTTTATGGAAAGAAAGGTGATGATGACACAAGTTCTTGCTAAGATTTGTGTATTTTAAGGCCTCCCTGGTGGCGCAGCGGTTGAGCACTGCGCTGTGGAGCTGCCGGCAGCACACGATGCGAGTTCCACGCCCGGCCGGGGAGATTCCCACATGGTGCAGCAGACCTCTCCTGCCTCGCCCGCTGCTCCCCTCAGCAGTGTATTTCTGATCTGCCTATTTTGCTCCCCACTCTGCCTCTGGTGAACCCTCTCGCCACCCCATGCCTCTGGCCTGTACCCCAGCTTGTATGTATAAATAAATAATTTTTTTAAAAAAAAATTGTGTATTTTACTCACAAAGCCTTTCTGACTCTTGCTTTACATTTTGTTTTAACCAGTTTGATTTCACAGTTTGAGCCCCCAAAAAAAAATCAAAAGAGGGATACAGTGTGCAGACAAGCATTTAGTGGGGAGAAATGAGATATACAGGGGGTGGGGAAATGTTAAAAAGTATAGAGGCACTCAAGTAGCATAGGAATTAGCATAAGGGCAAACCTCCACATGTCTAAAGAAACAGGTGCTCAGGACGCCCCTTTGTTGTATTTATGCACAAATTCAAGTCCTATCACTAAACCTTAGAAAAGGTCTTTAAGTAAAAAGCATAAATTCAGCTAGGATGCTTACCTTGGGGGCACTTCAGTGAGCTGGTCCATGCAGCCCACACATCCCACAAGGGTCCAGATTCAGAGATCTCCAAGTGAGCACAGACTTGCTCCCCAAACTGCCTGCAGCTCACTCCTTGGCTTACCTGCTTATGGAACTCTTTTGTTTCATTCTGCTTCTCTGCAGGAATGCTCCCTTATGCCTGCAAGTTTTTTGGGGAAGGAGGGCTAGAAAAAGGAAGGGGTGTTTGCAGAAAGACCAAGATCAAAAGTCTTTCATTTACACATCAGGTCAGAGAGGGTGTTTGGGGTCTCTGATTGACAGAAATCTACTCTCTGAGAGTAGAAAGAGAATTTTTTTACAAGGTTGTGGGGATGCTTTCACAATGGAAGTGAAGGTTGAAGGGATTGGCTTGAAATATGCAAGCGCCAAAGAGAACAACACATGCCCTGGACTTACCGCCACATCGTGTCCGCACAATGTGCAATCATGAAGGCAACCACCCCTCCCCCCAGAGGAAATGGGGAGGGTGTGCTTAGGAACAGGTTATGAGAGGAAGGGAAATCCAACCAAGCCTCACACACTCAGGATGTCATATTTGGGACCCATTTGTGGGGGTCCTGACAGTGTCCACCTACCTCCAGGGCTGAAGACAGGGAATGAGGAAGACTCTGATCCATCTTTCATGCCACAGATTTCACCCTGGAATTTGACTGAATGCCTAAAACCATGTATTGTAACTGAATCTGATGGCTTGAATTAGATGCAGCTTTTCTGTCTTGGTCTATTCTGCCTCTGTCCAACTGCCCCTCCCACAGCCACTGCAGAGGGTGACCTGTCACATAAGCATCCAGTTCTAATAAAAAGACAGGAATCCAAAAACTTCCCTGACCAGTGTGTACATAATCAGGCTGCTCATAACTGCTATCGACGTTGATCTTCCTTTATGGTCTTGCAAGTTTTAGCAAAAAGTAAGAGAATCCAGATGCCACCACCCATGTTTTTCTGGTATCACCCAGGAACAGGGCTTATTCACAGTAAATCCTGTCCCAGTAGGGTTTCCAGCAAAGGAGATCTGACCACACTAACCCAATGGTCAGAGCGCCTTTAGCTGCTTAGCACACTTGAATGTGGGATAAAAAGGAACAGCTGGAAGAGCAGCTGGATTGATGCAGGACCCCACAGAAGGTCAGTGGATTGACTGGATCACACAGTGCAATTACGGAACCTTACAGTTTTACGGAAATCAAAACGAATCCCCCATTATTGACCTACTAATGGGGGCTTAACAGACCTTCAGGAAGTCTCCCGTTGCTTCTGTCAGGTGGTACTTCTCTCATAGCTCAGACAGACATTTCTCATTCACTCTTCCTACTGTAATTCTTCAGCAGAACTGAGGAACTTTATTTAGGTTGAACTATTTAAGGAAATGAAGGTAATCCCTTGCATATTTGTGCAATGAAACAAAATTACTATCTCTTCCTATAAATATGTAAGTAGGCAGGCAGGGAGGCAGGCACACAGACAGACAGACAGACAGAACTGTGAACCCAATCTTCTTACTTCAATTACACCTTTTCATTCTTTTGAGTTTCTGAGAACTTCTCTCCATAAAGGGATGGACACAAATTAAACAGTAGCATATAAAGCATAAGAATTTCATTTGAACAATGTTAATTGCACTCGCAATGTTGAAATGGAGAATTTCAACGATGAAATAGACATGTTTCTCTCACTGGGGAGCACATTCTATAGTGCACAGAATAGTAACAACGATGAAAATTAGATAAAACACTTGTAAAGTGCTGTCTGGGAGGGCCTCTATTTACAATAAATCATCGAATGCACTAAAAACCACTTGATGAAGCACGTAATTTTAGTATCCCTATTTTATAGATGAGGAAAGCAAACCTTATAAAGCGGCAACATTAGCAAATGTGAGAGGCAGGACTCAGATGCAGGTAGCACACCTGAAGTCTTCCATGATGCTCCGCAGCCCCTACAAATAGCCATGATGAGCAGAGCAACTCAAGTGTGAGGGAAGCAACGATCAAAAGGAAATCAGGGAAGGACAGGACTCTTCTTCCTGGAATAACCAAAGAAGTTTTTAAGAAAGAAGCAACAACTGGTCTTGGAGGACAAATGAGATCTCAGAAGGTATGGTGGGGTAATCAGGGATAACCAGTCACAGTTTGGGGACACAGGCACACAGAGACTATGGCTGAGAGAGTATGACAAACAGCAGGTCCACAAGTGCAGTGGGTGGGGGGCAGGCCAGGATGGAAAGCGAAGTTGAGAGGACGTTCCAAGGACACTTAAGCACTGCCTGGCAGCCAGAACTCTCCTGAAAGCAACAGGAATTGTTCCAATGTGGAAGATGATGATCTGAGCGGTACTGGGAGGAGAAAGACCCAGCAGATGCCAGCTGGCAGGAGGAGGAAAGCAGAGGACAGCAATAATGAGGGTCCCCACACACAATGAGGGGGAGACAGAGTGAGTGGGAAAGCACCAGCAATAGCTCTGGAGTTGACTGGCTGGAGAGGTGGGACTTCAAGGTGGCTGGAACCTGGAACACCACCAATCAAGAGAGAAGATATGGGAGGAGCAGAACCGGTGGCAAAGAAAACAAGGCACCAGGCCTGCAGTGCTGGTAGGGACAGGGAGCTGTCCTCAAAGCTGGGTCACAGGGCTAAGGCAGTCCTGGCCAGCAGGGGGCCTACTCGAGGGAGGGGGAGGCTGAAGCTGGGAGTGGGCCCTCATGCCCAGTGAAACGTCCATCCTGGAGTTGAGCTCTACAGTCTCTTTGTCCTTAATTCTGAAGGGACAGAACTCCCTGAAGAGATCTGGCAACAAACCCAGTATTTTTTGCTTACTGGTAGTCAGGCAAACTCACTTGGCCACAAAAGCTAACCCAAGAATTTTGTGGTTTCTTCTTTTCCCACTTCGAGTAAAAAAGTCAAACATTTTGGTGCAGAAATATTCCTGTGCTTCACTGTGGTCCCAGGCCCCACTGAAATTACAATGCAGAAGTATAAACACCCCAATAATTTTCTAAAATCCCTCAAAATCTGAATTCCAAAGCTCACCTGGCTGCAAGAATTTCAAGTAAGACTCTGGAAAGGCACTTACTGCCTGAAAACAGCAAGATGCACAATGACCCCAATAGCTAATGATTACTGGGGGTTTACTCTGCCCACAATACTATGTACTTTAATTTTCACAGCAATTGTTTCAAGTGGGAACTGCGATTACCTTTATTGTACAGAGGGTCAGGCAGGTTAGTGTTAAGAGTGAGGGCTGGCTTTCAACCACGCAGGCTGACTCCCTGGCTGTGCGTTTACCACTAGAGCACACTGCATATTTGGAAAACTACTTAGAAATGAATAGACTCAATCCTTGTATCAGATTAGTGAACAGTAGGGAACAAAGACTTCTGGCCACCTTGCCACAAATGAGCCAAGCACATGATTCCCTCAGGTTCTCCTTTCCATCCTGACAAAGCAAACAGAACAATATTAGAGGACCTCCCAGCAAAGACTTCTGGGTGCGGCCTCTCCTGGGGAGCATTTTCCGTAGCTTTCTTGACAGATAAAGAAGGTACCTTTGCTTTATGAGCAAGGCAGATCTGGGGAGAGCAGAGCCCCTGACAGACTTACGCGTTTCGCCGCGCAGCTGCGTGGTCTGAGCAAGCTGAATAAACCTCCCCGTGACAGTTTTCCCCTCTGTAAATTAGATTAATCACAAATGACAGCAGAATCACTGAGTGGTTTAAGTGAGACCATTCTTATGAGGTTTTTGTCAGAGTGCCAGATTGAAAGCTTCAATAAGTCTTGAACACTTGTATTTGGCAAGCTTGCCCTAGGGCAAGGACTTCCGGTAGAAGTTTCTGATGACCAGAGAGTTTTGTGTACTTCTCTGAAGGCAGGATTATTCGCCAAGTACCATCTTGCTCTCTTCTAGTTTCATGAAGTTCAAGCATGTCAGTTCAATTTAATAATCATTTCCAAATCCACTGACAAAAGACAGATTGTCTTGGCTCTACCTGTGCATGGTAGAGCCCTGACTTTGGAGGATGCTTTTTGTTTGGTTTTTCTCCACATTGTTTTCTCTGGCTGTGTAGTCAACTGGATGTGCCTGTATCCACACTGGTATTCTGGATTCTTCCCTTAAGAGTGAGCCCAAGTGAGTCTGTCTGGGGCATCAGGACTAAGCCTGACATGTGTTATTCCATTTCAAATGGACACCTGTAGAGTTGTTGGACAGGGAAATGAAATTACATTTCTGTTCAATCTTTTTCCTAAGGTTCATCTTAAATCAGAAAAGATTGGGTTTTGTCCGAATCCTATTCAAGCACTGAAGCACTCACCACATTTCACACATAATAATATCCAGTGAGTGTCACATGGTCCACGATGTGGCCAATAACCACAAATGGGGCTGATCCTCAGGTTCTGTGCTCTGCAGCCCTGGGCTGCCATGGAATGCACTGTGTGGACAGGACTGTCTTCTCTGGCCAGAATAAGTTGTTCCAGTTCAGGGAAAATTAATCACCTCTCACTCAGTTTTCCTTGTTTGACTCCTCACTTATCTTCCAGTCAGCAGTATAACTACTTTCCGTGTGATGCCTGCCTTGATTCTGACATGAAGACAGAAAATAGAAAAATCCAGCAAGTATTTAATGGGATGCTTGTCAAAGAACAACCAGGACTTATTCATGCAGCAGAGCAGCTGATAATTGCCTTTATTATTCTAGGCTAGATTGAGGTCATTGTCTGATGAAATTGGATAATTTAGGAAATGGGAAAAAATGAGCACAACATTTAAGTTTATTTAGACACAACTTCTATGTTTTATTTTACTTTTTTTTTTTTAATCAACTTTTGGCTTTAGTAAGAGGGAATGGGGAAGAAAAAGAGGAGGTGGAGAAGGGTCTGGTAAACAGGGGAGCAGGCATAGAGCAAAGCCACTGTTGACACAATGGTTTTCCTAATGTGGTGGAAAAAAGAAATAAATGTAAATAATTTTGAGTCAGTACAAATACACATTATTCCTGGAATCTAGCACAGTGACAGTTTTATGACATTTCCATTCCGGTGTTACATGTTGCACTGCTAATCCTAGAATACCTACTTCTGGTATTAGAAAAGAAAAAAAGAAAAGGAGGAGGTGAGGGGAGAGAAGAGAAGGAAAGGGGAGGAGAATGGAGGGCAGGGGAAGAAGCTGCATGGCTCACAGCTCTTCCTATAATGAGTAAGCCTCAGTTAACGGAGCTAATCATATTAAGTCCTCCCCACCTTTCTTAATCATTTTCACTAAAGTTATTCTTAATTCTAGTACCCCTTTTCTCTCCTCCATTCCACTGATAGACAAGTCTTGTCAATGCTACCTCCAACACCTCAAGCTTGAGAAAAAGACGGTGACAGGAGCCCTCTGAGGCAGGAGGCATGACTGCTCATCTTTGCATGCCTCACCACACAGGGCAGAGCCCATCACACCCGGACAGTCATTAATACGGGGTGGGGGGTTAACGGCACAAAATGGAATAGAAAAGGACACAAGGGACCACGGAGCTGGATCACGGGTGAATTGGTGGTGGGTTACCCACGGGGAATACCAAATATAAAAGATATAAATAACAATAAAAAATATGTATATTAAAAAAAGTTTTTTAAATACCCATATTATTTGTTGAATAACTTTTTGTGTGGGGAAGACCAGTATACGTTTAGCCTCACTGTCTGCACTTGGAGGATCTGTCAGGTATGTCCTCTGGGAGGATTTTCCAGCACTTGTATGAGGATCCCCTCTCTGGGCCTCAGTCAGAATTTGCTATGGTGCTCAGGGAGGTTAAAATCTTCCCAACTGCTGCTGGTGGCCAAGAAGTGCTATTTGCTCAGCTCTGAGTCCTTCAGCTATTGCTGTTGTCAGAACTCTGGCAAAAGCAAAGGCCATAACCCAAGTTGAACATTCTTAAGAGGGAGAAAAGAAATTACTTGCTCAGGTAATTAATTGAAAGGTCTGACAAATGGGAAAAAGGAAACCTCAGCTTTGTCTGAATTTCAATGGTAAAACCTGATCACCAAAATCAGTTGCCCTCTGAGCCCATGTCTTTGTTTCTCTCGTGATGTTTCTTTTTTGTTCATTTTTCTCTAAGTGAGCTCTCTCCAAGTAAAGGCCAACAAGGCCACTAGCAACTCCACTGATCAAGAAAAGATAAACCTTTGCCATTTATGGAAATGTGGATGGAGCCGGAGGGGATGATGCTGAGTGAAGTTACACCAGAAGAAGAAAGACAAATACCAGATGGTGTCACTTGTATGTGGAATACAGAGAAACCCAGCAAAGGGTGAAATAAAGTCAAACTAAGAACTAACCCTAGAAAGCTGACTACTCATTGGAGGTTACCAGAGGGGAGGGGGAGGGGCAGGGCCAAGGTGGGAAGGGGGCACAACAGACTGAGGTGATGGACTCTGGGTGTCTTGGTGGTGGGTGCTGTGTGGTAACAACACCTGAGGGGGAAAGCCTACACTTCTAATACACAAACAATCATTCAAACCAATGTTACTGAAAAAAAAAAAATCTCCACCAGCAATTCCAGGCTGGAGCACTCTGGTGGAAAGAGATTATAAGAGATTATCTTTCTCAAAAGTTCCATCCAAGTGCCACACTGGCTTTCACTGGTTTGGAGTAGTCACCCATTTACCTTTTAAATCATCACTGCAGCTGCAGATATTTGGCCTAAAGAACCACAAAGACTGAAAATGGGAAAATGGGGGTGACTGCTGGAGTAGAAGCTGAACCCTGAACAAGACACCAGAATCTGTCTCCTACAAAGCCCGCTGTGACATTACCACTAACAAATAGTGGCCTGTAGGGCTTAGGTTAGCTGCATTCCCATCAACAGAGTTCTGAAGTCCCTTTCTGAGAAAATAACCTAAGACAGAGTTTATGTAGCATATAAAAACTTACAATTTCTATGATTTATCCACCATTGAAGAATGGTTTTGCAGCAAATACTCAAGATTTGAAATCAGATGATCCCAGTTTCAAATTTGCCCTTAGTAGTTTTGAGTATTTAGCAAGTCACTTAAACATTACTGCCTTCATATCCTCATCTGAGAGATGGGGGTATTACTAACATCACCTCCTAGGATGGTTAGGAGTTTAAAGCAAATCTTAAGGGGTAAAGTGTCCAGCATAGGGTCTGGCCTTCAGACTGCTGTTACATTATAAGCCTCTGGTATGACTAAATTAACAGGACTTCAATACAGACATGACAATGTGCCAACGGTCAGTGCCTCGCACTGGCAAAGGTTCAGTGGCCAGGCCACGGCTCACGCTGTGAGCCCTCAGCAACCCCAGTGCTCTTTCTGGAGGTAATTAGATGGCACACATCAGTAGCCAGTGAGTGCTCATTCCCTGTGACCAATGAAGTCTAGTTAAAGGCATTTTCTCTCTGGAAATCATTACAGCTGTGACCTTAAACTGATGGACTGAGGTATTTATACCATTATAAATACTGGCACCAAAAATCAGGAATTACCTAATGTCAAACAAGAGAACTACTTCAATCAAGTACAATAAATCCTCATGGTAAAATAAATGCAGCTACAAAAAAATGCTATTAAGACAGAGTTAATATGAAAATAAAACTCTAACAATGACAGGTAGAAAAAACAGCCCATCAAATAGTATACAGTATGAGTTCAACTTTTATAGCTATGGAAGAAGTATGGACATCACACAATCTCCCTTTCACACACACACACACACACACACACACACACACACACATATGGAGTGTCACATACACTCTGGAGAAAAGGCTACAAGGTCATAAAAAATCCAAATGTTAACAGTTGCCCTGAGTGGATTACCGGTAATACTGATTTTCTCCTTTGTTTTTGCCTCTATGTTAAATTTTTCTACAATGAACATTTATTCCTTTTGTAAATTAAAAAAGCTATTTAAGGTAAATTTTTAAATTCTTATCTAAAAAAAAAAAGTATGGCATTGATCTGACAGATTAAAATCCAAACAAAAATACCAACGACTACATGCTACAGTTACCCAGTCTCACAGGGGCCTGTCTAAGCTCATGATTGCCCAGTCTCCTAAAACTTTAAAAGCATTTTAGGAATGCCACCTAATAAGGCTCCCACAGCATTTAAGACAAACAAAATGTGACTATAGCATAAGTTAGTTCCAAGAAATTCCTAGCAACCGTAATTAACTCAAAGAAGCAATCACCAGAGCTAATGCTGTCTATTGTAAGATACAGAACTCACTCGCTCTCAGTAATAGGCTACATTCAACATGCTCACCAGGACCAGAAGCTGATTGCTAAATATGTCTTCAGTAACTCAGAGGGCATTTCTTTTTATGTACTTTCCTTCTGATGGCCATTTTTTCTGAATCTAAGACCTGCAGCAGAACAATAAGAACAATGATTTGAAATAAAAAATTTCCTGGAATATCTAGGGCAGAAGTCCCCACGTCCATCCATATAGGAGGTCAGCCAAGTTAAAGTTGCAGCTGTGGACATCACTGAATGGCCCTTCCTTAACCGGTCCCATGGCAGGACTCTCTTGCTTTGCTTTTTCTCCCTTGGTATTCTGACTGTAAGCCTGTCTAGATTATCTGCATTTTTCCCTCTTCTAATACACAGCCACTCCTGGGCATGGATTTTCTCTGCCAGTGGCTTCTGATCATGGAAAGCATAAGTCTATGAGAACATGCAGAGAAGCTGAGATAAGCCTTGGGCATAGTTAGCAGCCAGATCAAGTTCCACGCTCCTCTCCTTGTAGCAACCACAGAGGCCTCCATGCATAGCTCCTTCCTGCCTCTTCAGCACGTGGAAATAGAATGGCTGAGCAATACTGTTCATGGCCTATTTTCACCAGTTCTCCTGCATACACTGCTGCTACAGCTCCTGCTGCTCTCAGCTGGAATGGTTTCTCCCCTCCACCTACCACAGTAAGTATTCATTTACCCAAGGACCGGACACTTCCCACGTTTTATCTGATGCAACCTTTATCTGATGCAACCCCTAACTCATCCTGATGCCTCTGGGATAGACCCTAAAAGTCCTCTAGATAGGATATTCTGCACCATTCTATTTAACAATTAGAGTTTTACTTTATTCTGTTTGAAAAAAACAGCTATTTACTAGCACTTATTCATATGGACAAATCCTTTTTTTATGGAGTTAAAGCTGAAAGGAGTGGCTGCGTCTAAATCAAACAGAAGAGCATGCACAAAGATCTAACTGCACATGCATCTTATGGAAGTCATGAAAACAAAAAAGATCTGCACCAATCTTGACATTGCTGTTAAGCCATCCATGAGCAATGAACTCATGGGTCACCTCTGTTATTTCCTAGGCTGGGGAGCACCCCTGGGTGCAGAGTAGGAGATGGTATTAGGACTTTAACCTGAAATAGGCAGGGGAAAAAAATCTGAGCCTCAAGTTATTCACAGAGACACCTTTTAAGCTGACTGTGAAGTGAATTGAGACAGAACATACTGGAAAGCAGAGAAGTCACAGGCTTAAGGCTCTCACTTTCTCCACTAGACTAAAATCAGGGCAATCGTAGACTAATGCATGTTGAAATCAGTTGGGGCTGGCCAATTTTATCAGCTGTGTTTCTTGACTGGAGAGAATGTGGGGGGAGGGAGGAGTGTGCTTATGCACAAGGCTACTTAAATCAAGTTGCGAGTCTTTAATCCTGCTGTCATTTTTGCTGTGGTTAAAATACCAATGGGCTACATCACATGTAATTTTTCTTCCAGGGCAGACAGAAATATCTTAATAAAAACAGATAACTATGCATGTTGAGTCTGGGATGAGGTCAAGATTAAACCAATGAAGGAAAAAGACCATAGGGACCCAGGGGGATTGAATTTAATGTGAAAATGACATTGAATATTAAATCTGCATAGGTTCAAGACCAAACAGAATTGCATATATTAGAGTCAAAAGGCAGGTAGAAGACAGAAATATGTGTAAAGATGAAAGAGCTCAGTAACCAGGTTAGTCATTTTGCAATTAGGTTGAAATACAAATTAGAGGCTTTTATCTAGGTTTTTTTGTGATTGATTAAAAAAATGTAAGTTGTAAATTTTTAGAAATAACTTTTTCAGTAAGATGCCACACTGTCACTTTGCATTTACTTTCCTTCTGTATCTTATTTGCAATGTGGCTGCAGTGACGGGATGTTAACACAATTCGGCAGGCAACTGGTATTGCATTAGGCAAACTCTCCATTTGACCTTCTCCAAGTTTACCTAATAGCATCCTTGATTGTTTGAAATAGGAAAATGCAATCTTCTCTTCCACGCTGTAGATCCTGTGTGTGGAACACTTACAGGAGGAACAATGCAGCCTCACTTCTGACAAAGAAAAGTCTAGCTGAACCCTTTTATCCCACTGTTCTTAGGGATGTGAGTGTTTAAACATCCACCAACTGCTACTCTTTAAGGGAAAACTGTCTCATTTTTTCTGCATTAAATAGGTGTTAAATCTCTAGCTGGCAGGTATCCTCCAGTTCACCTGCATACACTGCTGCTACAGCTCTTGCTGCTCTCAGCTGGAATGGTTTCTCCCCTCCACCTACCACAGTAAGTATTCATTTACCCAAGGACTGGACACTTCCCATGTATTATCTGATGCAACCTTTGCAACCTGTTGTATAAGATTATTATCCCCATTTTAGAGATAAGGAAATTGAGAGGCTCAGAAAGATTTAGGAAACTGCCAGACCTCACAAGATGTGGAACAAGAATTTGAACCCAGGTCTGTAACATGTCAGAATCTAAGCACTTAACTACCACCTCTGTTCCATCTCTCCAATTCTGGCTCAATTTCCATGGTCCAACTCAAGCCTTCTTCCTGTGGCCTAAGCTAGTCAACCCTGCCCACATTATTCCCACCTATTCTACTGGACTGAACTAGAATTGAGCACCAAATTATGATGACTGCTCTGGATATGTTTCATTTCATCTCTCAACAGAATTTCCAATTTCTCAAGGGAAGAGTAAATTACTGTCTCGCCTATTCTCCTCCTCTGTTCCCTCAAGAAGAAGGAATAGTACTTAGATTGGATTGGTTTCCAAGGCTCTGAGTGGGTCATATTCATCAGTGTGTGGGGTGTGAACTTCCACACTGCCCTCTTTTATCCCTACCTTTCTCCTTGTGGCTTAATGCATCTGGGAAAGGCAGAGTCTACTCCCACATGGGAGGAGGCTAGGCCATCTTTCTGTCTCCTTTCTTCAAACACATATGCTTGGTTACTCTTGCTCTCTTATCTCCAGCCCCATTTGTCTGTCTAGAAGGTGGGTAGATGCTGGAATTTAGGTTTGAGCCAAAGATTTTAGAGAATAAATTAGGTCATAAGGCTAGGTTGCCAAGTTGCATGCTCAAGTCCAGCCTACTAGAAAGTTCTTCACCAACTTTGAGTCAGTAGAAAAGAAGTGTAATATATATTAAAATGGTATATTATTACACTTTGCTGTTATTTTCTTAACCACCTAGCCAAATAATACTTCACAGTGAGCCAAGTCTCATGATCTCTCCCACATCCATCTCCTAGGCTCTTAGTTGTTCATTCCCCCTTTTAATTCAGAGGAGGTTTAATGGAAGATTTACTAAAGCCGACTCTTGCGGAAATTTGCGGTGCACAGGTTTATGGACATGAATTCTATGCAAATGACAGTTAACAAAATAATATTAAGCATGAGCTTTTGTGTTAGCCTGGGTCTTCCACGAAGATTCCAAGAGGGGTGTGTAGGGACTTTATTAGGAACATGCCCATATTAAAGAAAACAGAAAAGAAGCCAGGGTAGGCTGGCTGAGCACCCAGATGGTGATACAAACTGGACCCATGACAGAAAGGGAGAGAAGGTTGGGTAGAAATGGGTTAGGCTGCCACAAAGTCAAAAGAAAATTCAGCAAACCTATGGGAGAGTTCTTAAGTCAAAGATGCCTGTCAGAAGTAGTGAGTTGCTCATGGGAAGCAAAATTAAGACATTTTTCAAAGAGTAGCATTCAAAGCCCTCAATTTATGCTCTATAAAGTAAGAGGACAGTACAATGAAGTCTCGAGTCATCACAACTTCCACCTTTTGTCAATAATTGTTGCTTGCTTTGACCTTTCATTGCAAAACCATTCTTTCTTCCTTACACTTCTATTTTCAAGCAGCAGGAGGAAGCATATCACTGGGACAAGAAGTACTTTGAAAGAAAAAGTCCAGTTTATTCAGGAAGCTTTCAAGCTGAGCACATGCAGACTGTCCAAAGCCTACTTCCCTGGGAAGTTTTAGGAAAACTGCAGAGCCATTACTGTGCCATCTTCTAATGTTTCATACTTTGTAAACAAATCAGGTTCTTCTAGTCCCATTCCTGACATTTAGTAACTTTTATAGTTGGAAAGGTAAGACCCAGGCCCAGCACTCACGGGCTAAATCATATCTCAGGCCTTGATTCGGCTGAGGAAGGTGCTTGTGACCCTGCTGAATCTGATCCTGTCACTTTGTGTTAGAAGCCACCACTATGACGTTGTGATCTACTCAACATGCTCACGGTAAACACACGCTGTGAGCGCTAACTCCTCTGGCACAGTGTCAGAGCAGGTAACAGTTTGCTAATTTAGTTAACTATGCATGACAGCTTCCAGAAGTATAATTTCATACACTGTTGGTGAGAATGCAGACTGGCCCAGCTCTTATAGAAAACAATATAGAGGTTATAGAGGTTTCTCAAGATATTAAAAATAGATAGACCATATAATCCATCAATTCCATTCTTTGCTATTTACCCAAAGAATGCAAAAACACTAAATTAAAGGGATATGTGCATTCTTATGTTCACTGCAGTACTCTTCACAACAATCAAGTTACAGAAACAACCTAAGTGCCCAATGACAGATGAATGGATTACTAAGAGGTGCGACATATGCACAATGGAGTACTACTGAACTATTTTTAAAAAAGATTAATTCCTCCCATTTGAGACACCTTGGATGGAACAGGAGGAGATATGCTAAGTGAAACAAGCCAGAGGAAGAAAGATAAATAACAGATGATTTCAGTCATATGTGGAATACAGAGAATAAAACAAAGGAACTGACAAAACAACCAAAACAAAGCCTAGAAATCTGACTGCAGAATCCAGGCTTGTTAGAGGGGGAAGGCAGAGGGTGGGCACAAAGGGGACCCAATGGTTTATGGTAAAAGTATGTGGGAGTTCTAGCAGTGGGTGTGGTATGGTGAGGTATAGCCAGAGAGGTGCCAACTTGTTCCCCTAGGAATATACAGTGTTGTGAGCCAACAGTGCTTCAATTTAAGCTTCTACACATTTCTGAAAGGAAAAATCATAAACAAAGATCATCTATAGCAGAGCATCCCAGCTGCTGAACGGTCACCCTCACAATAAGTGGATTACACTAGTCAACACATTTTTGCAAAAGTCATGTTACTGAAATAAAATTAGTCATCTCCTATCAGTTTGTATGTGCTCAACACGAATATGACAGTCAAATTCTAATTTTGGCTCTAGTTTGTTTTGTAATCTGCAATAAATTGATGTTTACATCACAAAATGCATGCCAGTAGTAATAGGCCTACGGTTAACACCTGTAAAAAATC
>PVIJ01008445.1:0-74199 GCA_004024925.1 Scalopus aquaticus | reverse complement strand
TAGCTGGAGCCACACTTCTGCCAGCGTGGCAGCTGTTCCCACTTATACCAGGAACATCTGGCCTGAAGATTGCAGTAAAAGTGACACTTGTCTACATAGAGAAAATGTTGAAGTGTACATTTTGGACATGAAGAAATAAGTAATGACATTTAATGTTTTCATAAAGCTGCTGCCTGAGAAGTGATCATCCACCCGGGCCCGGCGTGGGCCGCCACGGGGAGACCTGCCTCAGGTGTGGGGAGGGCTCCTACCCTAACATCACAGCCCAGCAGCTCTGGCCCCGAAGATGGAGAACGAAGGGAGCTCCCTTGAAGACCTCGCTGTCGGGAAACTGTGAGCAAAATGTGAAGAACACCCAGCAGAGGTCAGAGGACACGGCCGTGGTTCTGGGTGAATCATATTCAAGGTTCAAGTTTCTCCCTGAGTAGGAGGTGTCAAAGGTGATATGAGGCGGGTTCCTACGAGGCCCCGGGCTTCGTAGAATATAGACGGCTGTGCCAATCCCGCAGCCTAAACAAGGCTGCTCCTGAAATACGCCTCTTGGGGATGTGGGGCGCTAACAATCCCTCCAACCTCTGCCAGGGGGGGTCCAACAGGGCCAGTGCGAAGGCCCTGTCCTCCTGCGGGAGCTCAGCACCTCGAGGGCACGGTACTGCCATCCACTGCCCCATATCCCTGGGGCCTGCTGCCACCCCCACGCTGGTGGATCTCCGGGGGGTCTGGTTTCTTTCCGTCGGTGGAGCGCTGCTTGGGGATGGTACAGAGACGCATGAGCTCGGCAGAGATCGGGCAGTCAAGCAAGAGTGCATCCTTCAGAACTCTGTGATTTCAGAGACATCCCCCCTCTGCGTGATTTGAACATGCATTCGCTGCGTCCCAATGCCTTTTGAGTTTAAAAATGCAAACTGTGCCAGAATTACACTGGAACAAGGCATGACCAATGTGCAGAGAGCATCAGTGATGTACATGTACGTTGCTCTGCAAGTTCTGCCTCGCCAAGGACAGTCCCGGGAGCCCCTTCTTAGTTTCTCTCCAACTAGGCAGTGGGGGGGTGGAGGTGGGTCCCCAAACACCACTGGGCTCCGTGCACCCCTCACCACGCTTCCGCTGGAGAGGCTGGAAGCCCACCCCTTCTCACCGGAAGCCATGCTGCTCAGCCCGCCCTGTGGGCTCTGCTCAGGCTCTCCGAGTTCTGGGGCCCAGAGAGGAGCGCGACCCCATGGGGAGGACAGCCCAGACTGCTCAGGGTCCCCCAACACAGGGGGACACACTGGAGGGTTCGCAGGTCCCCAGGGCATCTCGGGTTCTGCGTGGAGGCTTTGGTATGTGGGCCTGGGATTTTGTATTTCCCGCAGCTTCCCGCTCTGTTCTAGAAACGGAGATTAAGTCCTGTGTTTGGCGCTAAGGCCCTGAGCGGGGCTGGTGCCTGGGCTGGGGGTGAGATGGCGTGAGCTGCAGGCACCTAGGTGCCTATCTCCGGGGGAGGCGGGGGGCTCCCACAGGCATCTGCATGTCCAGCAAGTTCCTGGGCAGCTCAGGCCACCAACAGACCGAGAACGAGGCTGCCGCGTTACGAGCTCGGGCTCTGGAGCCACAGAGCTGACTGGGTTCACCGTCTGTGAGCTTCAGGGGCAAGTTGTGTGACATCTCTAAGGCAGACCTCAGAGCGACCCTCGCTGAACCTCCTCCCGCTGTGAGGACACAGGCCCGTCGTGGGGTGTGGGCTGCCGGCTCAGAGAGGGGGCCTGAGGTGCCTGGTTCTGGCCATGTGCCTGGAGGGCCTGGGCCCTGTCACGCAAAGCTCAGGGCCCTCGCCTCTCTGTCAGGGGCAGCAGGAGCGAGGCCTCCTCTGGAGCAGCTCACTCCCTGCCTGGCGCTGCAGGGACTTGGACCTTTGTCAGGGAGCCCCGGGGTGGCACTAGCCATGGACCACCCCCTCCAGCCCAGAGAGCCCCACGAACCCAATTCGGGGAGTCGGCACAAGTACTCTCATAGAGATGGGGGCACACCCTTGTCTGCAGGGAGACTTGGGGACTAAAAACAGCAGTTCCACATGGAAGACTTTGCCCCGCTTTGAAAATGAGCGGGCATGTAAAGTGAGTTTTCACCAGAAGCAATTTGAAAAGAATTCTGAAAATGAAAGAAGGACACTAAAAAAAAACAACCCTACTCGCTAGCACTAAAGCCTTGGCTACTTGAGCCCCAGGACCTTCCTCCAGCTTGCAGCTTCGGGCCACACTCACAAGACAGACTCCGGGGTGAACAGAAAGCCCACTGGGGGTGTCGTGAAGGCCTTTTCCCTTCCACTTCCCAGAAACATGATCAGCTTCCCCAGGCTGAGCTAACTCCCACTTGCTTAAAGTGACACCCCCGGCCCCTGTGAGTCACTTCATTTATTTTTTTTCAGATTTATTTTATTTCTGTACGCATGCAAGAGCTCGGTGTGGCCAGAGGCGAGGGGGCGGGCAGTGAGAGGACTCACCAGAGACAGTGGGGAGCAGAACAGGTGGATCTACTGAAATATGCTGCTGAGGGGAGCAGCGGGCAGACAGGAGAGGGCTGCTGCACTTTGTGGGTTAACTCCCTGGCCGGGGATCCAACTCCTGCTGCAGTGGCTGGTGATAGCTTCACAGGCTGAGACTTTAACCCCTGCGCCACCTTTAGAAGAAGGCAACTGTGCTGTGCCCCTGTGCCCCTGTATTCAAGGCCCCCTATAGAGGAGACTTTTCCTCTGAAGACTGAGAGGGGTATTTCTGCCAGGGCCTAGGAGGGGTCCTCCCACAGATAAATCCTGTGTGGTCACCTCCCCAGAAGCCTCCCAGGTAGGAGTGAGGCCAGGGGCCGAGTCCCTCCCCCCCATCACTCCCATCACAGCCCCTGGGGTCTCAGCATTCAGGGCTCAGAAGTTCCCTTTGACAAATAAAGGGGAGTTTATGAGCAGAATCACCTACTTGAGTATCTACAACACTTTGAAGAAGAAACACACCCTCGACTGGGAAACTTGTCAACCCTTGAGATTGCCTTTAGGAAGGGAAGGCCACTCCTGAGCAGGGCCTCCTCCCCAAGGGCCCTCAATTGTGCCAGAAAGATCTCTGGCTTCTGCCTTGTCCCTGGAACTTTGAAAACATGTCCACACTCAGGCCCCCTGCTGACCTCCGGAATCAGAACTCAGGTGGGGGGGGGGGGTCTGCACTGGCCCCTCTGGCAATGATTCTGTGACAGGCACAGGACTTCTGAAAAACAGCTGTTTAAACCGTGGACACGTGCACTGTGAGTGACCAGCCTGCAGGAATTAGCTTCCTGACCAGCTCCTAAACTGAGTAGGAGACGATAAGCAGCACCCCCTTCTTTAAAGAGTGTGACCTGAACCAGCCTGAGGAAGACTAAAATGAGAGGGGTGGCGACTCCAGCCCTGCCGTCCATGCTCCCAGCCCCCTTGCTGTCTGCCCAGGGCCCTGGACATCCACAAACAAGTTTTTCCATCCGAGTGGGTCTGGTAGTGCCCCCTGGATATCCATACAATAACTTAGGAGCGAACAAGCCCCACTGAATGCAGGGCTTATCTTTTTTAGAGACATCTCCTGCAATGTTTGTTGCAGACTGAATTTTTGGCAAACCAAGTCATGATTCCAGAGAGTCTTTATCTGGGATAGATCGAGAGAGAGCAATATTTCAGTTTTCTGTTTTATCTCTATTTCCTTACTATGGTGTATGTCATATGCAAACAAATACCTAAATACACCGAGAGAATCCAACCATTAGTCATTCTGAAGTGAAAACTCGTGTGCTGATGGGTTTCCCAGTTTTGCCTTCTGGCTGTGCACAGTAACCAGCGGGCGCTTTCCTGTCCGGAGCAAAAGTTTTTAGGGAGGGACGAGGAGACCTGATCTGCAAGTGGATCTTTCTGGAGTCACCTGGGAATAATAGGCGCCCCGCGGGAGCTGGCTTCAGAAGTGCAGCCTCAACTCCCGCTGAGCCCGTGGAGGAGGGGCACCCGACCCCCCATCCCCGGCGTGGTGGGGTCTGCGGTTTCTGCTCTCTGCACTATGCACCGCTCTGCGAAGCCTCGCTCAGCTCTGCGCAGCCCACGCCTGCTCCGGCTTCTGGCTTCAGAGAAAGGAGGATCTTAGCAGAGGGGGCGATCTTCTCCCAGCTTGCCGATCACTCTGGATTTGCCCCAGGGACAAATATTATGGAACGTTCTCCACTGCAATCTCTCCCCACCCCTGTTTCCCCAAAGCGGGTGTTTGAGTTTCAGCTGCAGATGGCGGAGGACCATATATCATCCGGCCTCGGCTGCCTTCCAAGCCCCCAGGGGCCATCGCTTTTCTCCCCGCTGGCCTATTGCTTTCGGGTCCCAACACTTCTTCAGTAATGGCCTGAAGCGAGGAAGCCCCCCCGCCATAAACACGAAATAGGCAGAAGCCTCCATCCGGTCAGTGTCATTATTCACGAATCAAGGTGAGGCACCCCCTGTCTCCCCATCACTGCGGGAGAGTTGGTGGCCTTAGGAGCTCTTTAAAACATTTAGTCGGGGGGTCCCTTTCCTTTCCACCCCTCATTACAAGTTCAGGATGAGGAACTGGAAGGTTCCGCACCCTACTGGGGCAAGGAGAGTGATGGATGGTAGGAGAGAGAATTTTCCTCCACCCACTCAGAGCTGCCAGAGGGTGTCCTCCCCTCAGCTCCGGCTTGTTTTCTCCACCCGTGTCTCTAGCCTTTGCTCCCAGGAGAGACATTAAAAACTAACAGCCAGTCTTGGAAAGCCTGCAGATGACAAATGACACTTTGCCCACGAACCCGGTCTATGATGTGTGACTTGCGCGACGTCAGCTTCTGTTTTCTTCCTTACTAGAAATCGTGCCATTTCAATTCTGAACTCCCCAGTGTGCCTGAAAGGAGTCTTGTAAAGAAGATGGGTAGAGGCATGTGAGCAGCTGAAGCCCCCAGAATCTCTGGCATCCTGTTTGCTTCCGCAAGTGGACGACAGAACAATAGCAGGTCAACAGCCCTCTTCCCAGGGCACCCGTCTGCTCCCTGTCTGGAAAGTTGGAACTTTGAGGACAAGGAAAAGAGCATAAAGATGCAACCTTGCCGAAAGCATAAAAACTGGAAGTAGAATATTGGTTGCGTGGTAGGGGTGTGGGAGGAATTCGGAGATATTGTGGAAGGCGCAGACTTGCAACTAATACATAAGAAATACGTTTTGCAGAGCTAACGCACAACACAGTGGTTATATTCAGCAATAATACACGATGAAGCGGATTAGAAACACCATACTTGCTAAAAAGTTTAATTGTTCTCATCACAAAAAAAGAAATTATGTGACATAACAGAGCTGCTAGCTAATGTTATTTATAGTGGTAAACATATTACAATATATAAGTGGAACAATAGCGTGTACCCTTAAACGTACACAATGCTATTTGTCAATTCTATCTTGATCTTTTTTGCTTGTTTGTTTGTTTTAAAAGATACATTTTTGATGACTGGGGAAAAGGTGGTCCAGCTCCAATGTTCTCAGAACAGCAAAGGACCTGGAATCTAAAGCTTGGGAGGAAGAAACAGGGAGCTTCAAAGGCTTCTTGGAAACTGATTCCCAGTAGCAGACTTCTTCTCCCCATTCCTAAGGTTCTTCCCAAATCCAGAGAGGGAATTCGGCCACGCAGGGGTCAGACAAGTGCAGGGCAGGGGAGGAGACCCCCTTTTCTAAGTCTCGAGCCCAGTGCTCTTCTCCATGGCACCCTGGGAGTTACCTGGAAGGTAGCTTTAATGCAGCTGGCACTGTGCAAAGCAGTGCCACAGTGGATTCTAGCTCATCGCTTTTCCCAGGATGGTAGTTGCCTACAAATCTGGTTTGCAATAGGGAAAACAGAAACCCCGTGGCGAAAGGGAATTCCTCTTTTGTTTGCGCTCTGAAAGGAGAAGAGTGTGTCGTTTTAAGGAGGAAAGGCGGATCTCGTAGCTTAGAAAAGAAAATTGAATGAAAGAGCACCCTTAGGTAAGATAAAGTAAGAATAACTGATTTCAAGGAAGGGGCACCAGGAGATGTCACCTGGTCACCAGCAGGTGGCGCGTTTTCTTTAGGATTGCGTCCCCTAATCTCTCACGAAAACCTCGCAGCCAGACTTGCCCGAATCCCCTCGCCCGCCGGAAATGGCTTTGCAGATAATAACCCTGGGGGTCTGGAAATGTTTAATTACTGCGAAAGCGCTTTCCTCCTGCGCGGCCCGCGGCCCCTGGAGTCCTCCAGGACCGAGACCCGCGGGTGAGATAAGGAGAATCTATCCGCAGCGCTTCACCCGGATCCAATTCAGTTAAAATAACTTTCCCTCATTATTCTCAGTTTGGTTACACACAACGTGCTCTGCTACATTTATTTCCGCCTTTGGACCACGGGATGGTTCACTAATTTTAGAACGTAGATCTGGGATGTATCGAAAATAATTCTGACAACTCATATTTGTACAAACTCACTACACCTTTCACTCTCGTTTCACACTTCAGCCTCAATAAAAAGCACTACACCCTATTTACCCGTGATCCTGTGGCCACAGCTCAGACATTCCACATGCATATTCGTGCTTCATACATATTCTTCTTATAAACCAAGGGTGCACATAGGCTTGTGTGCATTGCTACATTTATTAGGACGACAAAGGGTTACCAGATACTTAGGTGCTCAGAAAGAACTCAGGAAACGGGAATTGCCTGGAAAATCCAGTTCACTTTCCCTTTCATTTTGATACTGTAACTTGTCCGTGGCTGTCACAATAAATACTAGCTCTGCCAGTCACTAGGGTCTGTGCTCCTAGGATCCGGGAGCTGCTTGCATGTTATCAGAGCGTGTTATTTGCACAAGTGTGTGAGGATGTCCACGCCACTCCCTCCCGTCTGTCCTCCGTGCTGAAAAACTCCCCCCCCTCCCCCGTTGGATTTTGATCTGATTGATCGTAATGGCTCCAGAGGAGCTATTGAGCCACTACAATCCATCATGTAAATGAATACAGAGGGATACCTAAATCTCCTGGTTCTTTGAAAGCTCTGTCCCTGTGTAAGGGGGGGGGGCTGGTAAGCCGCCCCTGACTGCCAGCAAAGTAGTGACCAGGAAGCTTGCTTGGAAGGAAAGGCTCACAAGTACTAAGTAAATTCCATTTTTTAAAGATGAGGTCATTTTTGTGTGGCCTGGAGAGAGGAGAGGAGGGGTTTGTTTTTTATCCAAAACACCCCAAAGTAATATAGGCCACATAGTTAATTTTCTGGATGACGCTCAACTTTCACTCCAAAGACAAACTGCGGCACCTTCCTTCCCAGTGAGCAGGAATTGGGAGAAGGGCTGGAGTGGGGTGGGTGGGGGGAGGCCAACAGAGACTGTCCTGGCCCCAGTGCACCCTGGAAAAGGCAGGGCCAAAGGCCCACTCAGGCTGGGAACAGTGAGATTAGTGACTCAGTGACTCTGGACACCCTGCCCTGGGGTGTTCCCTGCAGGACCCCACCAGCACTGGCCTGATTTATGAAGGAGCCCACGGCTGCTCCGGGGCCCTTCCCAGGCTGGGCATCTTGGCCAGGAAGCCTCAGGGCACAGTTCCTTGCTGCAGTGGGCAGGAGGGCCAGAAGGCGCCCTGGCAGAGCCGGAGCTGCGGCTGGCTGCTGATAGAGCCTGTAGGCAAAGAGCAGAGGCTGCAGCAGGGGTGACAGAGTGCCCAGAATGCCCAGGAATAGGTGGGTCTCCAGACAGGAGCTTTTGCTGGTCCTAAGGTTGGGCTCCAGCTGCCAAGCAAGTTTACCAAACTGGAAAGTGAAGTCCTCGAGAGTCCTAATGTGGCTTCACTAAGAAGCGCCCCAGTAGTGTGCTGAGGTGTCCTGGGTCGTACCCTCCTTAGTCAGTCCAAGCCATCAGGACATCAGGACGTCCAGCTGAATGAGGCCCCTTCTCCCCTCAGTCTGGCCAGGGAAGGGGGTCCTGCCATTGCTCTCCCTGGTACCAAGGGGCAGAAGAGTCCCCAGCTTCTGGACTTCTTCCCTCCTGTCCTGCCCAGATGGGAGGGAGCTAGGACCTTGGCTGGCCTCAGGGGGACCATAGCCACAATTTAGGGATCACCCTTTTGGGAGCTCGGATTGGGATGGAGGGCTCCTAAGCAACAAGTAGATCTTGAATTTCATTGTCCCCACTGTCTGGCGTTGTGCACTGTTGGAGAGCTGGCAGGACCTCGGTGCCCACCCTCGCCCAGACTGTGCAAGGAAAGCTCAGGCACCCCTCTCCCCTCTGGGTTTCTCCCCGTCCTACCTTTCAGACTAGCTCCCGGCCAGAGAGCCAGGGCTTCTCCTGGAGCAGGAGCAACCTGCGTCGCTGGACTGTGGAGACCAAGCGTGCACTGCTCAGTTCAATTCTAGGATTTGGCCTAAGTCAGCATCGATTTTCCAGAAACCAAGCAAAAGGGCATAAGGCAACCAGGTTGCATGGTCCTTTCTTAGGGTCACTACCACTCTCTCAAGAGCTCTTTAGGGCTGCTACTCCTCGGAGCTGTCTAGAATGTCCTAGAGGCGTGCTGGCCATTGTCCTGCTTCGGAAGAAAAGGTCCCATGGAAAGAAAAAGGGAAGAGTACACTTGTGCTCCGTGGAGTTCTGAGCAGGAGATGGGGTTTGTGTACCCCAGAAGGCTCCATCCCTCCTGCATGTCCTCTTCCTGGGGGGGCATTTCCCATTGTGGGGACCTCTTTTGGATTTGTTCCTTACTGGTAATGACTGTCCCCCCAAGCTGTGTCTTCTAAGACACCCCGATACTGGTGCACACGTTCCCTGACCCAAGGTGGGCGCCTGTGCCTTCCAGGCCTGGCCTTGCCACCAGAGCTCGCCCTGCATTTAGAGCTGCTGCTGGGACTGCCAGGGAAGGGAGTGAGCTCAGTTTCTGCTCCCAAGGGCCAGAATGTCGCCCCCTACTGGCAGCTGCTAGAATTCCTGCGGCACAAACTCGCCTGAGCCCCTCACTCCAGCACTGACGGGCGGGAGCGGACACTGTTCTTTCTCCTTTCTACCCAGGCCAAAGTTACCTAAGGGGTGCATCAAATTCTGTCCTAAAGACCTGAGGATAAGACAAGATCTCTCCAACCACGCCTCCAGGGGGCATTTCCTCTACTGTTTTCTCTTTGTCAAGGATCTGCACTCTTAAAAACTTCTGTCAGACGTGCAGACTGAAGTTGGACGTAGCACAGCTCTCCCCGGAGACAACACCTATGTTCTAGAGACCCATCAAGTCAGAATCCAGGCCCAAGGGCTGGGAGGCGGGTCACTGCAGGAACTTGGGCAGAAACTCCCAGAGTGCAGCGGTGTGACTCTGGATTCACCCATGGCGGGAAACCACTCATCTTCCCCAACCCGGGGCTGGAAGGTGGCGGGAGTGGTCGGGGCTAGGGTCAGCTGGAGGTCAGCTCCTTAGCCGGAGCCGTCAGGAGGGTGCCGATTCTTTCCCTAAGGCTTCAGTAGAGGAGACGACTTTCCCCAAGACAGAACCTGACCTCTCTTAGCCCCCTAAAATCCACCTGTACCAGCTCCCTGGACTCGGAGGCCCCTCGGCAGGGCCTCACGCGCCGTGCGCTGTCCAAACGCGCGGCTTCTCCAGACAAACCAAGACTTCTTGGAGGGTGCGACTGCGCGTTAAGGCGGCATCCCAGCAAATACTGGTTCCCGGGAAAATAGCTTTGATTTCCGTTCCCCACCCTGGTCTCTGATCTTTCCAGCGAGCTCCTTAACCCAGGGTCTGGGGTCGGCCAGAGGCACTGGTCTGGGCCACCGACCGGCGCGAGCACCCTTGGGTATCAGGAGCAGCTCCACGCCCAGGGCCTGCTTCTCGGGGAAGATTCTAGGAGAAAGGCATCTCTGCCAGGGCAGGCGTGGGCCAGAACCCAAGCTACTGCGGGGGGTCCCGGTGCACCCTTCACCCCGCAAGGCTGTCCCGGTCGCGCAGAACTAGGAACTCAAAAGGCGCGGGCGCAGCCTGCTCTCCGCGGCGAGGGGCTGTTTCCTCCCGCGCGCCCGCGTGCCCTTGTAGGCCGGGACGCGGAAGGGGTCCCGCGGGACCGAAGAGCAGGGGCGCAGGTCCGGGGAGGCCCGGGTCAGGCGAGCGCGGCCGCCCAAGTGGGCTTCCCGGGTCGGCAAAACTTTGTGTCGCTGTGCGCAGGCGCAGGACTGGGGCGGGGGGCCGGAGAGGGAGGGAGGAATCCAGAGGCCAGGGGAGGAGGGGAGGAAGGGAGGAGGGAGGGTGGATTAAAATAAGTAGGCGGCTCGGGGCTAAGGGATGAGTGAGTCGGAGTTCGGCCTCTCCCCAGCGCGCTCTCAGCCGCTCCCGGTTCAGCTCCAACCTGGGAGCCTCGAGCGAGGCTGACCATCCCTGGCCGAGCGCTCCCGCGCGTGGGGCGCTCCGCGTTCCCGCAGCCCGAGGGGGACCAGGACTCTAGCGCTCCGGGGGTGCCTGTGGAGCCCAGCGCCTCTGGCTTCCCGGGTGCCCCGCCGAGGGAGCTCCAGAGGCGCGCTCCGCCCCGGGACCGCCGCGGAACCAGGTAACTGCCACCTCGGGCGCCCCGGCTCGGCGAGGGGAATGCGGGCAGGATCTGGGGGTCCCTGTCGCAGGGAGGCGGGTGCCTCCTCTCCCTCTGTCCACGTCCCCGAAGGGAGCGCTTCTTGCCAAACGAACGCTGAGGGAACTTTGTGAAGGCCAGAGCGGCTGCAGTCCCGGGGGTTGGGGACGGTGGCTCTGGGACTCCCCGCGCGGGGTCCTCGGCCCCTGACCTCGGGGGAGTGAGGGGGCGGGTCTCCACGGCTGCCAGCGGCGGGCCCACTCCGCGGAGTCCCGGACGAGGTGCCGCGGACTTTGGAAGTCAGCCTGTGGGCCACCTCTAAGAGACCCAAGCAGCTGCAGCCGGCACGAACTTCCCCGAGACGCGCGCCCGGCTCGCCTGCGCTGCCTTAGCTCAGGACGAGCGGGAGAGTGGAAGGATGGCCGTGGCCGCAGCCGACCGCACCAGGGCAGGTGCATGCCCCATCCGGGTCGCGCCTTTGTGCGAGTCTGTCTTTCAAGTCGCGATCAGGTATGAGGCCGGCGGGACCCAGGAGCGCAGAGGCGCGAGCCCGCCCCCGCCTCGCACTCGCGCGCCCACTTGGGGGTGTTCTCCACGGGGCAATCGGTGTTTGTGGCCAGGGCCTGCAGTGCAAACCGCCGCGGCCGCGGTGCAGGGAAACTTGGAGGAGGCGCGAGCACTTGCGATTCTGAAAGCCGCACGCCGCAGTAGTTTTCGCTTCCGTGGAGAGGAGGGTGTCTGGGTTTTAGGGCTTGGCGGGGAAGGATTCGTTGGCTCCCCTCACTGTCTCCTAACCCAACCTGCGCAGAGAAGGTGGGAGCCAGAGGAGAGAGGGGGAGAGTTGAGGGGCTGCCTGCTGAATAACTTCTCCCGTGGAGTCTCGATAAAATAAAAACCCACATCCAGTCCCTCTTCAGCTTCTGGGGCAGAAGCGAGGTGGGCTCTCCGAATGTAAAGTGACTGAGAGGGTTTCTTTGTTGCCACGATTTAGTACCTTTTCCCCAGGCTAAGAGATGCGCGCTGACTCTTGGGAACAGAAACCACGTGCAAAGCTGGTTAGTCCTCAGGTTCACAGCCTCTTCGAGACGGGAAGGGCTGGCAGAGACCGGAAAGCCACCAGCACATAGATGTTGTGAGCGAGGCTCCTCGAAGTAATTATGGTTTCATTAAGATTGGGGTGCAAAGCGCTCTGAGCCCAGCGGGCGTTTAAGTGCGGCAGGACGGCGACTAACCAAAGGGTTCTGTCGCCTTGCTGGGGAGAATTCAACAGACGTGCCCTAGCTGGTCTGTCCTCCCGCCGGGGGGTCAGATGCCTGTCACCGCTCCCGCTGGGGATTCGAAGTCCAGGGTGATTTCCTGGGGCTGCTGCCGGGACCCTCCGGCTCTGGCTCTTGGAGTTCGCTCCATCCTCATTAATGCAAGCAGTTAACTCGTTCACGCTCAATTAGCCCCGAATAAACCACTTTAATAGACTCTGCACACTTCATTAATGCCCAGTGCAGGCTGGCAGTGGCCCGGGATGGGAGCTCCGCCGCGAGAGGGAAGCGGTGCCGGCCGGGAGCCGGGCCCGAGCTCACGCGCCAAGCGCGGTTGTGTGTGGCAGGCGCTCTCAGGGCGCCGCTGCTCGGGGCCCAAGATCCTGCTAGAGGGGACGCCTGGCTGGGGAGGGTTGCTCTCTGTGTGTTTAAAGATCTAAAGCGCTCACACTGGAGAGCGGGGTCTGGGCCAGGCTGGCCGGAGGGTCCGGGGGACCTTTCCTCTGGCTGGTGAGGCGAGTGTGCGGCTGTTTTCGCTCAGCTGGCCGCCTGAAGCCGGTCGTGCATTCGGCCCATTCTCGGTGCTAGTGTAAAGAACCACGTTTCCAACGAATTTCGTCTCCGGGAAAGTCGTTGGCGCGCGGCTGGGCGCCCTGGCCTAAGCAGAAAGTAAGAAGCTGTCTGCGCCGCTCAGGAAAATAAATTGAGTGTCGGGGGAAACAAGATCGGGCAGATAGCCCGGGAAGATTGGCTCCCCCCAGAGCCAGGGGACTGCCGGCGCCCCTCCTCCGACCGACCCCCGTCGTCTTGATTCGGGGGAAGCCAGGAAAGGCCAGGTTAGCCGGCGAGGTCTAAGGCTTCTCGGCCCGGGCACTGAGCGAGTTCCGGCCGGGTGCAGCCCGTCGCCCGCCGCCACGCCGCTTGCTTGGCCGCCGGCAGGCCCGGCACCTAGAGGAGGAGGCAGAGGCCTCAGTGGCGCCCGCGGGCCCCGGGGAGCCGGAGGTGATAAGGATCTGGTTTGCAGCTCCCGGAGGGGATGAGAGGTGACAGCAAATCAAAGAGCGCTCACCTCGCCTAAGCGCGGGCCGACCTTTGAAGTTGGCTAGCCTTCCCCACCTTCCCCTCCGCCCCCCTAGCCCTAACCGATCCGGCCTTCCTCTCCGACCCAGTTCCTCTTTGCTTCGCCGCGTCCTGGCTCCCTGGGATGGCCACGGCTGTCCCCGCACGACCGCGCTCGGAGCGTGAAGACAGGCGAGGCCCTGCGCTGAGGCCCCGCTGCACCCCCGCAGATGCGCCTCCCCGCAGGGCAGTCAGTGCCCGTGGTCAGACTCGGTTTTCGTTCTATTCCTGATTTAACCTGCCCTCCAAAGGTCTGCCTGCTCTAGGCACACCCCACCCTGACCCCGCAGAGCCTCTTTCCCTGTTGCCCACTTCTGGAGGGACCTTCCCGACAGCTGGCCCTGGGACAAAGATCTGGAAGTGGATGCCAGGGGCTTCCTCCCACGAAACCTTCCCCACCGTTGACAGGCAGCTCCCGCTGGCCTGAGCCTGGCCGCCTGGGTCAATGTGTGCTGTGGAAGCAGGAGCAGAGAGGGTGCTTGCACCTCCCAGGGGACTCACTGCAGGTTGGAGGAGAGACCCCCAAGGGGAAGAGGTGTCCAGGAGCAGATCAGGACGACAGAGGGGAAGAGTACCCAGATCTCTGCTCTCTTTGGCAGCCTCAGCTTCTAGCCGAGGATTTCAGCACTGGACTCCCAAGGCCCCCAGACTTTCTGCTTTCCCCCTGTGCTTTGTTGTTGTGGTTGTTGTTTTAAATTTAAATCCCCTTCACCGGCCAGACCTGCAAGTGTAGGGGGCAGGGTGGAGCTTTAACCTGTCCAAGGAGATTGGGGACACTGCCCAAGGAGGCCGGGAGGTGCTGGGCGCTGGTGCCTCCTATGCGGCTTCTCTCTGGCTGATCCAGTCCCCTGACCTTGCAGCTGCAGGGTGCATAACCCACAGCAGCTGAAGACCAGCCTCCGTGCTCTGGCCCACGGGCATACCACCCGCCCAGGGCTCACACGCAGGTCTCCTGAGAGCCCAGAGACCCATCTCCCTTTCCCAGGGGGTAGGGAGGGCGCTGACACCCCCTAGTATGTGATGCAGATGTTTGGTTGAGTGAGTGAGTGAATGTGGCTATCAGGGTCTCCCTGAAATGAAGGTGTTACCCCAGGGCATTGCTGGGGGTCAGTCCACAAGCAGCTGCAGAGAGGGTGGTATCCCCGGGGGCCCATCAATAGTGAGGAAGGAAAGCAGGTTTGAGGCCAAGGTTTTGAGTTTTGAGGAAAACATGACAGGGCTTCTAGAAGCCAAACTGGAGGGCAGTTAGTAGCCCTTAACGCACAGGAACCAAGAAACGTGCAGACAGGCGTGCACTTGTATGCATGATGCTTGTCTGTGAGGCTCTTCACAGGTGCACCGTGATCCCCTCTGTGTGTAGGGGTGTGCCTGCGCGCGCACCCCAGTCTCTGAATTTTGTTTTGTAGCACAGCTGTGGTCATCCCAGTTTATCTTTGCACCATGTCAACTCTGCTTCAGAATGTGTGAATCTGTGTTTATCTGTCAGTGTGCATTTCTGTTTGTTTATCTGCACATGAATGTGTAAGCTTGAGTCCAAGTTCCTGTTATCTTTGCAAGAGAGTCTCATTCCGCATTGACTCGCATTAGCCTGGATGGAAATTTCTCTATGCCAGTCACCCTGTGCTCCTGCTTTCTGTGGCCTGTAGGCCGTGGCGCCCCATTTGAAGTTGGTTGCATTGCCTAGAATTTATTTTCCTGAAGGTTTCTATATAAAGTTCTGTGTCCCTGCCAGAGGCCATTTGCAGGGAGCCTGTGGGTTAGAGGGGGTTTCCATTTTTGTCTGAGTGGAGTGGGGTCCACCCAGCGGGTCTTCCACTCCCAGCTCCTGCCCTGGGGAAAGAGGGGGTGGCTGAGCTAGAATTCAGAAGTTCCACCTCCCCTGAACTTCTCCTTTCCTCTCCCCCCTCCCTTCTTTTATTCACAGGTAGAGATTGAGCGCCCACTGCAGTGACAAAGATGGGCAGCAAAACCTTGCCGGCGCCTGTGCCCATCCACCCATCCCTGCAGCTCACCAACTACTCCTTCCTCCAGGCAGTGAATGGGCTGCCCACAGTGCCCTCGGACCACCTGCCCAACCTGTACGGCTTCAGCGCGCTGCACGCGGTGCACCTGCACCAGTGGACCCTCGGCTACCCCGCCATGCACTTGCCGCGGTCCTCTTTCTCCAAAGTGCCCAGCGCCGTGTCCAGCCTCGTGGATGCGCGTTTTCAGCTGCCCGCCTTCCCCTGGTTCCCTCATGTCATCCAGCCCAAGCCAGAGATCACGGCTGGAGGCAGCGGTCCCGCGGCGCTCAAGACCAAACCGCGCTTTGATTTTGCCAACCTGGCCCTGGCGGCCACGCAAGAAGATCCGTCCAAGCTTGGCCGGGGGGAGGGTCCCGGCTCCCCCGCCGGTGGGCTGGGTGCCCTCCTGGACGTGACCAAGCTGTCCCCAGAAAAGAAGCCCACGAGGGGACGACTGCCTTCCAAGACCAAGAAGGAGTTCGTCTGCAAGTTCTGTGGCCGCCACTTCACGAAGTCCTACAACCTACTCATCCACGAGCGAACGCACACGGACGAGCGGCCCTACACCTGCGACATCTGCCACAAAGCCTTCCGGAGGCAGGACCACCTCCGGGACCACAGGTATGGCCCTGCGGGTGGCAGGGAGCGCTGTCCTTGCCTCTGTCCTCACCATTCTCCTCTCTAATGAGAAGGTTCATAATATCCCGTTCCCTCCCGTTGCACCCCAGACTTCAAGTTTCCGGAAATTCGCTAAGCTGCCAGGCTCAGCGATAGTTTGGGGAGCAGGGGTGCAGAGAATATGGGGATGAATGGGGCCCAAGACTAAATTGGGTCCCAAGAGATCCAGACAACACCTGAGACTTCCCCACTCTGTCCTCCATTCCTAGAACTGTCCAATGGCGGTTTCTGCAACTGTGACACGTGACAATCGAGAACTTGAAATAGGCAATTAGCGTGACTGAGAAACTAACTTGTTAGTTTAAATAAGCACATGTCGCTGGTGCCTACCTTCCTGGACAGCTCGGCGCTAGCAAACCCCACCCAGACCCCTCACTTTCAGTGTTGACCCAGGCCTTATAAGGAGCCCTGCTTGTCCCCACGCGCTTGGGCTGGCCGGACCAAGATCTAACGCACATCCCTCTCCATCCACAAACTGAGCGTTTTGCCTGCTCCACACAAGGCACCCCCCCACCCCCTTCCTTTGAAGGCAAAGCTTTGGTAGCAGTGGGGAACGGACCTTGGGCAACCGTTTGTAACACTGCATTATTTTGCAAGGATTCATGCTCTCGTCTGCCTGTTTTTGCCCTCAGATATATCCACTCCAAAGAGAAGCCTTTCAAATGCCAGGAGTGCGGAAAAGGGTTTTGCCAGTCCAGGACTCTCGCTGTCCACAAGACGCTACACTCACAGGTGAAGGAGCTCAAAACCTCCAAGATCAAATGCTAAATAGAGCCTCGTGTCGCAAGGAGGACTCTGGGTCACGCCGCCCCCTCTTCCGGAGGGACTAGAAGCCAGAAGACTCTGGCGGGCCTCCGGAGGGGCTCCGGGATCTCCCCCCCATCCGAAACAATGTCCCCCGAGTCCCGGGCACACGCGGAACTCCAGAGCCCCCGCCGGGCCACGACCCCGGCCGCCCGGGGCGACTCCCCCAGGACGCGGCTAAACTCTTGGCCAAAAGGCGGTACTCACGTGGCGGAAGGGAAATTGCATTCAAAAGAATGAAAGAAAGAAAGAACGAAAGCTCCGCGGAGCCGCCGCGGCGCCTCTCCCAGAAGTATTACTTTTTCTATTGTTATTTTATACGTTTTCTTTACTTTTTTCTTTGTCCATATAAGCTTGTAAGTCTGATTGCGGGAGAGAGGGGAGAGGAAACGAAGTTCTGCTCGCCGCTCGCAGCTTCCACCCCTCCTCGCGCTCCCAGCCCCACCCCCGGGAGCCCGCAAAAGTGTAATCCGTGTATCTGCTTCAGCCGCCCGGCCCCGGGCGCGCCCCTTCCCAGCCGCCGCCGCCAGCCGGCCGCCCGAGGGCTCCCGGACTCCGACGACGGGGCGGGGGCCTCGGGCCCTGGGGCTGGCGGGGGCCGGCTTCTGGCTCCCCAGCTCCGTCGCCCCGTCGCCGCCAACGAACGAGCAGCCGGCCAGGAGAGCAGGGCGTTGTATTGCGATTGGCACTTTATGCTGACCATCGGTAACGGACATTTATCACTGGAGTTTTTAAAATATTAAATAAACGGTTATTTTACAGGCATTGCAGGATGGGTAATTTCCGTCCCAAACCCAAGCACCTGGGCGGCTCCTTTCTTCGAGACGAACAGGTTTTTCTGCCCACTCCTCCCCGTCCAGTGTCCGGGCCTCCGCCTTATTGGGGTGGCAGGGTGGAGATAGGTGGAGAAACGCCCCGTTTCCCAGCGTTGGTCTACCGTGGACCCCACATTGTATTTGTTTTCTTTCTTACGTTTTTCCTCCCCTCCGGTCTTAGGATCTCAGTCTAGTCACCCCTCTCCCCCAAAGGATAGCGAGTTCACGAAAACACCCAGCCAGTGTGCGTGACATCGGCGTGAAAAGTCCCAGCGTCTGGGGTGCTAGGGTCGCTTAGCACCCGCTGCGGGAACAAACTGTCACTCACCTCCCCAACCAAAGACCTGCCCACTGGCCTCTGGTTTCAGCCTTGGGGATGGAGGGGGACATGCGGGGGGGGGGGGGGCTTGGAAGCGCCTTCACCGAGCCTCAGACCTGTACTGTCCCTTGTCCCCCGGGTCCCAATACCCGGCTGCAAATATAGTCACCACAGCCTGCTCAAAGTCCTAAACTGACATCCCTCCCTCTGTTCGGATCCCCAGACACCATTCTCTGGCTGGAGCTCCGCGCCCGCGATGATTCCCTACAGTTTTAAAACCTTGTCTGGAATGGCGGGGGCGGGAGCCCTGGGAGACCGAGGAAGTTTAGGAGGAGAAATCTGAGTCCTCCCTGCACAAGTTGAACCTTTCCCGGGGCGTTTAGTTTCCCACAATTAGAGGCCTGGCCGCCGGGGGCCCTCCCGCTCGGGGCGGGCGGAGCTCCCCTCGCTGCCTCGCCGAGAGGGCCGGGCTGCGCAGGCGGTGGCGCCCGCGGCCTTTGCCGAACCGAGCCTGGCCTCTCAGACTGGTGTGTCCAGCTGCCGCGGAGACCGCTGGGCCGAACTTTCCCTAAAAGGGACCCTAAACTCCAGCTGAGCGCTAGCAGGGTTCTGCGAACCTAGGAAGCCCGCTCGGGCCTTGGGAGTTAAAAACACTCTTCAGTTTTCACTGCCTCAGCCGCACCTCCTCTGGGACTGCCTCGCGGGCGGTGCGGGCTGGAACCGCGCGGTGCAGGCACCCAAGCTGTCAGCGCGGCCGTGGCCCTGCGGGTGCGGAGGAACCCTGCCCTCGGTGTTCCGAGAGGCGCTCCCCCTGCTGGACAGACCTGGAGGGCGGCCGAGCCTCGCGTCCCTCGCAGCGTCTAGCTCGCCCGCTCCAGTAACTCCCCGCCACAACCCGTTTTCACTCGTCTGGCCTTGACGGCCAAAACTTCTCCACTGGCCTAAGCGCTCACTGCGAACCAAGGCAGGGCGCTGCGCATCTCTGCTGGTTTGGCAAGATTCCAAACTCTTCCACCCGGGTCCATCAAGACGCACCCCGGAAAGAATGGCGCCCAGATCCCTGAGAGCCGTGACCTCTGGATACAAGGAGGGGGACTTCCTCAGCGGGTTGGGGGGCCGTGGTCGTTCTAAAAGGACGAGAATACACACACACACACACACACACACACACACACACACTCATTCACTCACTCACTCACTCACTCACTCACTCACTCACTTTGGGGAGTTTTGAGCACCTCTGAGGACCTGAAAGAGTCCCACCTACTCACGTCTGCTCTCTCTGTATCCCATCATTTCAAGGATTGATTGTCTCTGTTCCCTCTCCATGTCACATTCCTCCACCTCCCGCTTCCCGGGACGGTAGAGCCTCCGCAGTTAGGCCCCTCTCAAGGAGGTGGTAAAAGCTGTGAAGGGGAGGTTTGCAGGCAAGGCTTTTCCCTCCTGGGCCACAACTTCTGGTGCCACGACTCCCCACTCCCTACTCTCTCCCATCCCTGGTCTGCAACTAAGAGACATTCAATACCAAGTAGGCATCCTTGGAAGAATGGATCCCTAACACAGACGCTCCAGGAATAGGGACTGGGGCAGGGTGCTTCGTAGAGAGAGAGAGCTCTAGTCTCTTACCACCTCTGCCCTGCCTGGCCGCTATCACCCCGTGCACCCAGAAGTCAGTGGCAGCGCACTGGCTGTGGGCTGCAGTCTATCCTAGTGACAGCGACTGCACTGATTGTGCAGAAACAACATCTGCAAACGGACGGGAAGTCTGGGACACCCCCACCAGAACTCCCCACGGGCTACAATCCCAGGGCTCCGGGGCTGGCTGGGGACAGTTTCCCACCAGTGCTCAGTGTGGCTCACAAGGAAAGGATTTCCAGAGGGTCAGACATTGGGTGGGTTTTCTTGCTTGCCCACTCTGCAAGGGTCGACTTTGTCCTCTGCACCCCTAGAAAGTCCTGTCCCCCGTTCCTTCCAGTCCATCGCGTTCTCAGGCATTAACCTTCTTTGGTCTCGGGCACCCAGGAGGTCGGGGCCGGTTTTCCAGAGCAAAAGAGCGTGGCTCTGCCTGCCAAAGTTCAGCAGGTCAGAGTTTCTGGACCCTCAGTTCGTGCGCAGGGGTGCGGGTGGGGGAGAATCCCTCGGTAACCCGGAGCTGCCTGGTGCAGACTCTGAGGAGAGACTAGAAGTAGCCTCGGGGAAAGAAGAGCCAACAGGCAACCCAAAGAGCGTCTCTCTAGGGGGCAGAGGCTCAGGTTCCACTTCCATCAGTTGTGTAGCTAGGAGTTCTGGGCCCACAGATGGACGTTTTCCCTGAATTCCGGGGTTCAGGGTGCCCGTAGGGGTTTGGGGGCTGGCGGGAGAGAGAATTGCAGTGGGATGATCTAGGGCTTTTTGACATCACCTCGGCAAGAACGCGGGATCCCTGACATACCAGCCTCCCCTCCCTCTGGAATCTTGGTGTCACGAGATTCCACTCAAAGGCGTACCCCGCTCCACCTCCCGGAGCGCTGCGGCGCTGTGACTTCACCGCGTTCTCTAGCTAACACAGTGACGTCACACAGGCCTCTGGCAAAAGTGCAAGGCACGGGTGACCTCAGCAGCGGCATTCCGTTTACATAGTTCTCTGACGTCTTCCATGGACGCTGCCTGGCGCGGCGGTGACTTCTCGACCCTGCCCGGAGGCGCCAAGAAGCGGTTCTTCCCCACGACGGGATTCACCGACCCGAAGCATTGGCAGGTGCACTGAGTGAAGGAGGGTGCCCAGCTGCGGCCCCCTCGGGAATCTGTTGGTTTCGAATCGACCTGGTGCCCGCCGGCAAGATTCCGGGGCCTCAGGCGCTGCGGGCCATTCGCCCCGCCCACAAGGCCCCGCCTCGCCCCGGCCCCGCCTTCCCTCCCTTGAGGCCCCGCCCCCTCCCTCCTCCCCACCCACTGCGCACGCTCCGTCCGCCGAGCGGAGGGCACCAGCCTCCCAGCGCAGGCGCCCGGACGCGGTCCCGGGAAACCGCTTCCCAGTCCCAGTCCCGCGTTCGGGGGTCGCCGACACTGGTCCGGCGGGCGCATCCAGCCATCGGCGTATGTGAGCGCTAGAGATAGCGAGGAGGCAGAGGGTGGTTCTGGGTTGATGCGGGGACCCGGGGAGTCCATTAGGTGTCTGGAACCCCACCGCGTGTTGGTCCGACAGCGTCCCTGGGATTCAAGGCGGCGGGGGCAGTGCGGCCGCGTCCTGCCCCACACCCTAAAACTCAGTGCGGCTCCAACCTTTTCAGTTAGGGTCTCTGAGGCGGCGGTCCCGGGGGCCCCAGCCGGGTGGAGCTCTTAGGGGCGCAGGTGGGCCTCTCATCTACCCTGTCAGTCTGTCTGTCCGGTTTTCTGGACTGCCACTAGGGTCCAGCGAATGTTTTGCGGTTTCCGATGAAAAATTTCCTACGACACGAGCTACTTGGAAGGGGTCAGACCTCCTTTTAGCGTCAGAGGAAGAATTAGAAGCGGTGTTGCCTTAAAGTGGAGGGGCCAGAAGACTCGACTCTAGCTTTCCCCCCACTCAGAAGCCTGGGGCCAGTTCCTGCACTAATCTGAGAGTCTCCCTTTTCTTCCTTTAATGGGGAAGATACTCTTCCCACCTAGCTCGTTCAGTTGATGTAGGGGTTAATGCCACAGGTAATTTCAATAATGATTCACTACTTGAACCCAAAATGGCTTTAACCTGTTGCAGAACAGCTTTGGCATTTACGAAGCGCCAGGTCAAAATGTTATTCCAAAAGCTTCTCTCAGCATGTTGAAGTATGGGATCCCTTCCTGCTCGCTGCCTTTTTCCTAGGCGAAGCTTCCCCTATACCTTCTCTTTATCAGAACCCAAGGATCCTGAAATGGCACGGAAGAATAGCACCGGAACTGGTGGGTTTTTGGAAATCTCCCTGAAAACTGGAAAGAAGTCTTTTTTTTTTTTTTCTTAACCTCCATGGAGACCAGTGGATTCATCATTTCACAGATAACCATGTTTGGTTTCGAGGAAGTCAGGTGACAAGATGTAAGTGCCCTACTCACCACTCCTTTGTGATACCTGTCTAGGGAGAAAACAAAGTTGGGGGCCAAGCCAGGTGCACAATATGTCTGTAGCAAGTGTGACTCAGCACTCGTGGGGTCTTTCACACTGCAAACCCCAGTCTGCAGAGTGAAAGAGCTGCTACTCCAATCTCATGTGCCTCTGAGCTTTCTTTGCCCTGTGTTAGGGCATCCTAGCTTCAAGGAAAGTGTGCCAAATAATATCATCACAAGGACCCATCTGCAGGAATGTTCCTGTCACCCAGCCACCCACTAAGTCCCAGTGATCTGCTGCCTTTCTTGGCTGTTTTTCTTGGTCAGTGTTTGTCCCAGTTTCAGTGATGAGAATAGAGAAGGATTAGCCCAGAATAGGGAAGTGGAAGGATGAATGGGTTGAGAGTTTTCTCTTTTCCAAACACAAGCTGGACAGCAGCTCAGCTGTCTCTGGGGAAGTATAAAGCTGACTTAATTTTTTTCAGTATTTGGCTTGATTGAACTCTTTTGCTAGGGAGATAAGATAAGGAATTTGTCATGACATGGGCAGGGATGGATTGCTTTCCATCCTTTTCAGAGGCGGGTACCCATTGAGCCTGTAGGTAGATGGTGACATGAGATGAGAAACTTTACAGGGGACATGGGAGGAAGCCAGACAAAATGGGTCAGGAATGACTAGATTTTTTTCAACTCCTCAAAGGAGCAGAGAGGGAAATGAGATTCCAGAGATTCTGAGCTTTGTCTTAAATGATGAGATTTTTCTTGAGAGGTTGGCTCACTTTACTTTTTAACCCAGGTGAAGAGCTGAGCATCTTAGTGCAATTAGAGATCAGAAAATCTTTTGTATGTCACAGTTTACATAGCTCCTCCTGTGTATGCAGGTTTGCAGGGGGCCAAGAACTAGAGCAGGTGCGTTGCTATAGCTATTATGAATACTCACTATGTCCTTGTCCTTGAAGGAGTTGCCAACACTGAAATGTTTGATCACAGCCAGCCACAGAGGGTGGAAGAGTTCTCATAAATTCTTAGAGGAATCCATGTACTATAGGATTTGTTTTTTATTATAAGGTTCATATTTTCTACATTCTTGTTAAATTTAAAATTTGTCTATCAACCTATAACTTGGTACTTCAGTGTGTTAAATGTTCCATAATGATTATAGTTTTCTTGGTTTAGTTCTAATATATTCATAGATACAGACATATATCACATATTCCTATTGTAAATATATTCACACACACATACACCTCAAGATAACAGGGGAAGTCTATTGTATTTAGCCCATTTTTGCTTTTTTTTTAAATACTGCTCTTTCTTCCTTCCAATGTTCTAAATTTGTGTCTCTTATCGTTTCCTTTCTGCTTTGAAAAACATTTTCAGTCATTATTTTAGGGTATCTCTAACTGGTGAAAAATTCTCTCAATCTGAGAATATCTTTGTTTCTCTTTCATTTCTGCAGGATAATTTTGCCAGGTACAGAATTCTGACTTGACAGTTCTTTCTTTTTAGCAAATAAAAAATGTTGTGCAACTTTTTTCTGGCTTCTTTGGTTTCTGATGAGAAACTGCTGTCATTTGAATTGTTTTTCCTCCATATGTAAGGTGTTACTTCTCTTTTATTGCTTTCAAGATATTTTATTTGTCTTTAATTCTTTAATTTACAGAACTTTGATAATGATGGCTCTTGGTATGATTTTTTTGGGGGGGCTTATCATTTTGGGCATTTGCTCAGATTTTTAAATCTGTAGGTCTATGTCTTCTTCCATACTTGAAGAAATTTCGGTCATTATTTCTTCTTCATATTAATTTCTCAAAATATTTTTTTCATTTCCACTCTTATTTCCCCATTGCACATATATTATAGCTCTGTTAATAACTCCACAGTTGTTTTATAGGTTCTGTTCCCTTTTTTTCCGGTCTATTTTCTCACCATTGCTCAGTTTAGGTAATTTCTATTGTTCTAGCTTCCATTTCACTGATTGTTTCCTTTGTCTCCTCCATTCTGCTGTTGGGGTTTTAAAAAAATTTAAATGATTAAAAATCCTAAAATTTCCATTTTTTAAGAAAAAATGTAAAGATAAATAGTCTGTGTCTTTGCTGAGACTTTCTATTTTTTGGTTGTTTCCAGAATTCATAATTGTCATTGTAGCACTTTTATGATGCCTGCTTTAAAATTTTGTTGATAATTCTATATGAGTGTCTTCTTGATTTTGGCATCTGTCAGTTATCTATCAATCATCTTTTCTCTTTAAGATTATGTCTTCCTTGGTTTGACATGTGATTTCTGATTGTAATTTTTGAAATATTTGATAGTACGTTATGGATCTTATTTAACTCTGTTTTAGCAAATCTCTTCTGACATGCTATGCTGGTGGAGGGAGAAGGAGGTATCTCTTTGCTATTACCATGTAGGGGTGAAGGTCTAGACTTCCTACCTTGACATCCTGAGAGGAGAGGGGTACCACATTACTGTTTGTGGGAGGTGATATTTTAGACTCCCCCAAGTGCCTCCATGGACACCTTTGGCTTGGGAGGGGAAAGATCCTTTTTTGTTGCTCCCACATGGTTTCTGCAGGAGGTTTAGGTAGAAGTCCTTATTACTCCAAGGTGATGGTATGAGTTTCCACTCCATCTTTGCAGTTTTGGCCGGGGTGAGACAGGGGAGAGTACCTTTTCACAACTAGACAAATATGGAAGTCCAGGCTACTTACTCAGTCTTTGCTGACTGGTAGCCCTTGACTTGCTAATCATATAAGCGGGCAGTATTGTTCTTACAGAAGTACAGAGATAGCCCTTCACAACTTGTCTACAAATTCCCACTTCCTAGGATGGTATCTCCCTTTATTGTTTTAAGGTGTACTTGAGTTGCTACTTTAATGTATTTTGGGTTTTACATTTCATAATCCAAAATTATCACTTTCTGTTTTGACAGAAAATGCTCTGGAGTAGTCTTTTATTATGAAATGATAAAACTTTTATCTACTCTCAACTGTTAGTATGTAGGACCCCTGTGCATAAAAAAGACCAATTGATTTTGTTTTCGGATTAGCTGTAACCTCTCCAGCTTTGACCCTGTAAAACTGAGTCTTATATTATTTCTTTTTATGATAAGATGAAATGTAATAGTAACTGGAAGCACGGTTGTCTTTTTTCCCCTTACTCCCTTGTTTGGTTTCTTGTATCATAATTTTTTTATATAAATCTGTCCATAGAATTGTATATCTCAGTAAATTTTTGGCAGTGAAATTTCAGGAATCTATCCAAATTTTTCTAAACTATTAGGTTTTAAATCTGGACAGACTTAACTCGATGAGCTGGACCAAAGGAACTGGGAGCCAGGAGACCTTAGTCTCATCACGAGTGTCCCTACTGAACTTTGCTGGGTCACCTTAGTCAGATCCCATACCATCTCAGGAGCCTCAATTTCCTTATCTGTCAATGAGAACAGAAATACTTATCTTTTCTAACATCTACAGTTTTTTGTCAGAGAAACTTTAAATCTGTGCCATATATAATTGCTAAAGACCATCTACCTCTTTTTATCTGGTCTTAAAAAACCTCTGCCAGTACCCACAGCTTTTCAGCTGCTATTGTTTTCAGAAATGTCTTAGAACAAAGAGAATTAAAAAACTGCTTGAGATAGCTGTAATGATTTTTTTTTTTTTTGGACTTCATTTAGCTGTTAGACTAGGTCCATTTTTTGCAATGAGTAAGGACCAAATTTATTTTTCTTTCCTGGATACTCTAATTCTCCAGTTGCTAGGAGGGCTAAATAACGTCACCCATGCAAATTCAGGCAGAGGCCTTGCACGTGGTTCCCAGAACTGTGCAGCAGACATACGTGGCCCGAAATAGCTGTAATTAGAAAATTGACCTCACATTTAGGAAATACAGCGGAGCATGTGGATAGCCTGACTTGTCCCCAAAGCACAATAAAAGTAAACCAACTGCTCTCAAAGAAAGAACAATTATAAAAACACAAATTTTGAAATAATGAACACAGATTTAAATCATAAATATTTATTTCCAGAGAAACAAGGCAAACTCATTTCAAATTTCAGATGGAGAGGCCTCCGTGGCTGTCAGATCATACCGCTGCCGTTACTGAGTTCAAGGGGGACTTTCCACTAAGGCCACGTCAGGAGGCAAGGAGGCCCGTGGCCACCCCTGTGGCAGGGGGGACCCCCCCTTGCTGGTTCTGCAGTTTGGCAAGGGAGTAACAAAGAATTCCTGCAGATGTTATCTTCATTATCTTCAAAATCTGAAATTAGGGAATGAACCCAAAACTGGGAGTCACCTGCCTTCAGCTGGGTGTTGACGTCACAGCCGGTGGCCAAGCACACTTGGACTGGCAGGAAACATTAAAGCGGTGTTTCGAGTTTTCTCCTGCGTCCAGTGTTGGTTCACCTCCCTGTCATTATGTCACTCTCAACAGCCTGAGGGGTACTGGCTAGGAATACAGCCTTTTCGGCAGACCAGGGGAAGTCCGCTTCCCAGTTTGTTGCTTTCACTGCTTTCTCCAGTGAGGGCCCCAGCCTGCTTGTCTGAAACCAGATCTTCTGAGGTGCTCAGAAAACCCCCAGATAAAAATGCATCAGGGCTATGGGCACAGTTGGCTTTGGGCCTCATGTAGCCCTTGGCACAGGGAGGCGGGGATGGGGTGCTTCCTCCGGCCTGAGGGCAGGCCTGGAGGTCAGCCAGAAGCTGCTTTATCTGGGAGTTGTTGGCAGGATGCTTGCAGAGACACTGAGAAGATCCCCCCTTAAAAGCAAACCCTCACCAGTGCCCGTTACCTAGAGCCAGGAGACTCCCTCACCTTCCCAGAAGAACTCTGTCTTTAGTGAGAGGGACTTGCGGGGAGAATTCTACGCAGTTCCTGTTGATTGAGTCCTGACCAAACACAAAACACTGTGGAAGGTCTGGACTTGGTTGGTTCAACCTCACAACTTTTTGACTTAATGGTGCTGCGAGGGTGCTATGCACTCGCTAGAAATCGTTCTTCAGGTTTTGAATTTTGGTCTCTTCCTAGGTTGGCAATATGTGGAAGATATTCCTGGGCAGCCACAGGGAGCTCAGGCTCTCTGATCACAAGGGCACGAGATCATCCTTTACAGACTGGTCTTCGTTTCAGTACAGAGTTCGACAAACGACAGGAGGTGTCCAGCCCCATGTGATAAGACGGTTTTGTGCTGGTGGTTACAGTGTTGCCCAGCTGTAGGCAAAGGTAAGTATCTTGAGCATGTTTAAGGTGGGCTGGGGGGCTTCGATGGGTAGGCTGGGTTATGAAATGCATTTTCGATTTATTAAAATATATTTTCAATTTAGGATATTTTCTACTTCTTGAGGTTTTTTCCTAGAAGATTCCCAAGGGAAGCAAGGAAAATCTGCTCCAGAGTAGACATGCCTGGATGTTATTCTTATCATTTAGGCGAGAAAAAAAGAGGCACAGAAGGAATTGTTCACACAAGGTGACAAGTAGGTATCCACCAGCTTTCAAATCCAGATCCTTAGCCTGCAGAGTGCACAGCCTCCTGGGCTCCCTGGCTTCCCTGTAACCGAGATCCAGATCCTGGAGATTCCGGTCCACCCTGCCCAGCAAGTGGAGGAGTGCTGGGCTTTACCGCTCCTGGGCCGTGGGGTGGGGAGAGAGGAGCTAAGAGGCCTCGGAAGCATTGCCCCTCCCTGTGTGAGGGCTGACACAGGAGTGCGGCCCCAGCTTTGTGGCTTCCTGCTCCAGGGGTCCCTTGCAAGGGGTCTTATTCAGGCTGGAGCCCCTTGTGAGCAGGCGAGGCCCACCCCGCCTGCACGTGGGTCTCAGGTTTCTTCGGCAGGGGATGGGTGCAGTTTGTCTGGGGCTCATCGTGGTCCCTGAGATGTGGCGCTGCCTTCTTGCCCAGCTCACTGTGAGCTGCGAGCCCGAGTAATGTCGGGGCACCTGAGCAGGGCGTGTCAAGGGCTGACAGACAGCGGGTGGAGGTTGAGGCCTCTGGGTGCTGACCCGGTGAGACACGGCCAAGCCTTCGGGGTTCACCTTGCAGTTGAGGCAGCAACCACGTGTGTGGCTAAAATAGGGCTGAGAAGGCAGGTTGCTTAGTGGGGCCCGTTCTGCCAACCTGGGGTCTTTCGTGGCGCCAGCACCTGAGAAGCCGGAAACAGAAAATCCTTGACCCAACTGTGGAAGTGAGCAAAACTCCATGGGAAATGGGGAGAAGAGGGTGACTACTGACTTTCTCCGAAGTCTCCTTTGAGCCTCCGGGCTGGGAATGAGAACTGTGTTTGAGCTGGGGTCCAAGAGCCACTTGCTGGTCCTGAACCCCACAGGTGCTTCGAGAAGGGGATTTTCCCCACAGGGTGGGCAGCCCCGCCCGGGACAAGTCCTGTGCTGCTTTTCTGAATAACTGCAGTCTGCGGGCGTGGAGGCTGTGCCTTTGCCTTCCATTTTTTCTTGTATTTAAAATGAAACTCCTGAAAATTGAGAAGGCAACTAAAGCAACTGTGCTAACTCAGTGACGGCGGTGTTGAGGTGGCCTTTTGGGGCGCGTCACCCATTCACTAACTGGGGGAGGTAAGGGGGTGACATCTCAGAACCTATTCTAGTTCTCCAGGCACGCAGCACCTTTGAGGGGGAGGGGAGCTCTGCTGTGAAAGAACAATCCCCCTTCAACTTGCCTTGTTTTCCTTCTCCTGGAGGGGAGTGGAGGAAGCTCTCACCCCTCTGGATTGGGGAATGTCTCCCTCTGGGGCCTCAGTGCCAAGGGGTCTGTTCCGAAGACAAGCTTCTGCCTGGTGCCCTCGGCGGTATGCGCCTATCTGCAGGGCTGGTCAGGATGCCAGGAGGGAGGGCGGCCTGTCCTGCCGGTGTCCGCTCAGTAATCCCTCGTCATGGCCACCTCCGAGGCGCTTTACTCTGACAGGGGGATGTGATGGGCGGCCTGTCAGATAGATTGGGAGTGCATTAGCAGGATTAGCAGGGAGGCTGATAGTGCTGCCTTCTCTGCAGTCCATTCAGGCATCTGTGGCTGGGTCGCTCAGCTGTCAGCTGGGCAGGCGCTGGCTTCAGAATTAATGTCACATGGGGGGCTGGCCCAGAAGTGGTCAGAGGAACATGGAAGTCCTCTGTGTTGGCCTCGTGTTTAGGTGTTTCTATGCCACAAATATTTAGGACATTTGTATAAAGATGCTAAGTGTCCTTTTCCATTTTATTGGTAAACAAACTGACGTCAACAGCCCCTCAGAACCAAAAGTTTTGTTCTTGGCACTTGTTAAAACATTGCCGGTTTTAATTCTGTTTGTGCAAGTAAAGGACCCTTGTTTGGGAAAAATTGGATCAGAAAAGTATAAAGGGGAATTTAAAACTACTCAATCCTTCTACCAGCTATTACCTGTGATGCCATTTTGATATGTTTTCATGCTGTCTTCTAAATAGGTAATTAAAACCATGGTTTTATTGTATATTTGATTTTGTTCCCATTTAAAATAACTGAATATTATATCATAGGTATCTGTCAATTTTCTTGTATTTTTATCTGGAACACCTGTGAGAGATTTCCATTAGTTTAGATATTTCTATTAGATTTTCCATTAGTTTGCTACTGATGTGCAACACCTTAAACAGCACCTTCTGTCTCTCTTCCTATTTGCTCTCTAGAATTTCAGATCCATCCTTCAGATTATGCGGGTAACTGGTCTCTGCCTGGACCCCCCTCCCTGTTCTGTGGCCTGCAAACTCTCTCAAGGCAGATAGTGGGGCGCACCTCACTGGCCTTTGTTGCCAACTGTTCTATGTTCCTCAATTGTTGTTTCATAGATTTTCTCTGGTTTTTCTGTTGTTTCAGGCAATGCGTAAAACATGGTCCCTCACTCTTTATTGGCTGGAAAAAATCACTTATGCATTTTTGATGAATTAAATGCATCATTATTTTTCCACATTAATTAAAATGTAGAAATGTTTTCTTCTCCTCTAAACGGTCCCAGGAGGCAGAGATTTCTAGATATATAATTAAACAAAACTCTTTTTTTTCATTTGAGGAGTTCTCTTCAAAGAGCTTCCCTCTTATTGTATTTTCCACATTGTGTCCATGAAGGTAAAGGAGGTTTCATCTTTGCATCTGCTCTAGGGGGTGTGGGTTCAAACCCTGAGATTTTTTCAGATGCTGCTTGCGATTGTGTCTCTTCCCCAGGGCTGCTGCTTCTGCTGTCAGCTCCGTGCTTGTGCTCCTGTCATTTATGCCTCAACTCTGCTGTGGGGCAGTTTCTTAGGTAATACTTTGTAGGCTCTCATGCGGGTTTGGGGTTTCTTCCAGCATGTTTGGGGGTCTCTTCCAGCGATGACAGGCATGTAAGAAGTCTCCGGCCGCCGCTCTGCTGTTGTGTCTGTGAAAGCGCTGCTCTCCAGACAAATGAAGGATAATGGCACTTTGGAGCTTGTCTGGGAACCCTGCTTGGTGACGAGTCGGGTGGGGACGGGCCTGTTGCTGTCTTGCTGGACTGTCGAATAATCACTGTGTTAGTTTCCTTGGATCGCTGTAACAAAGCACCGCAAATTGGGTGGCTTAAAGCAATAGAAATTCCCAGTTGTGGGGGCTGGAAGTCTGAAGCGAGGTGTCAGCAGAGAGATGGCCCCCTGAACTCTGGAGGGAGAATTTTCCTTCCCTCGTCCTAGCTTCTGAGAGTTTGCTGGAAATCCAGGGGCTCCTTCATTTGTAGGTGCTTAACCCTAAATTCTGCCTTCTTTGTCACATGGTGTCATCCTGTGTGTCTCTGTGACTTCAAATGTTCACCCTCTGGTAAGGGCACTGGCCTATTGGATTAGACCCGCCCTGCTTCAGGGTCATCTCTTTAACTTAATTACATCTGTGACAACCCTATTTTCTTTTTTTTTTAAGATTTATTTATTTATGCATACAAGAGCTGGGGTGTAGGCCAGAGGTAGGGTGGTGAGAGGATTCACCAGAGACAGAGTGGGAAGCAGAACAGGCAGATTGACTGAAATACACTGCTGAGGGGAGCAGCGGGTGAGGCAGAAGAGGTCTGCCTCGCCATGTGGGAAGCTCCCTGGCCGGGGATTGAACTCATGCTGCAGTGGCTGTGGATAGCTTCGTAGTGCTGAGACAACCCCTGCGCTACCAGGGAGACCCAACAACCCTATTTTCAAATAAGGTCACATGCTGATATCTTGGGGGTTAGGATATGAACATACGATTTTTAAAGGGTATCTAATTTAACATTTGACATAGAATATTAGGTGACTATGTTAGTGAAGCTGAATGGACATGCAGGCTGGTAGTTAGGCCTTGAGCCACAGCTGATGACAGAGGTGGAGTGATTTCAGCAAAGACTGGGGGCTGGCCAGGCAGAGGGGAGCTTGCCAGCAGGGCTGCTGTGGCAGGTACGGCTCCCAACTCTTCAGACAGGAAGGCGGTGACACCTTTCTTCTGGTGTCAAGGCCATGCCTGAAATTTCCTGATAGAAGATTTTTGTCCAAGTTTGGACTCGTAGTCCAGAGGCTCCATGAGATAAGAGCGAAGGTTTCTCTGACAGGTGGATATGAAGACGTGACTGTAGGAAGTGGGGAAATCTGTTTCCCCTTGCTCAGTCTGTGTTGTAGGATAATCGCTTGGCTGTTGCCTTGTATTTGCTCAGTTCTTTTTTAAAAATTTTTATATAATTTATTTATATATGTTTTACATCATTGTTCATCTTTGTACAATGTTTGCTTTCTCCTCTCAGTTGTAGTCCCCATAGAATTCCCAATACCAATTCTCCTGTGAACCATCACCATAGTCCCCTATGCTCTCTCCCCCCCCACCCCCTTATTTTGATCCGTCCCTCCATGCAGAATGTCTCTGATTTATAGTTGCCTGTTAGTTTTTTTTTATTTATTGTTATTATTCTTTTCCCTGATCCCTTATTTGTTTCCCCTATAGTCCTCCTATAAGTGAAACCATCCGATATTTCTCTTTTTCCTTCTGACTTATTTCGTTGAGTTCTTTTCAGTTTGCAGAGTGACTGCACAGTTTATGGAAGCCCTTCATCTTCACATCAGTGCTGTGAAATTGAAATTACTATTCCCTTGTAGGTATGGTAAGGTTGAATATTATTACTATTATCATCATCATTATTTTGTGTAGAAGAACTGGGGTATAGGCCAGAGGTGTGGGGAGGTGAGAAGATTTACCAGAGACAGAATGGGGAGCAGAACAAGCATATCTACTAAAATGCACTGCTGAGGGGAGCAGTGGGCAAGACAGGAGAGGTCTGCTGCACCGTGTGGGTCTGCCCCTAGCCGGGGATGGAACTCAGGCCGTAGCGGTGATAGTGCTGAGCCTTAACCCCTAGAGAACCAGGGAGGCCCAAGATCGAATGTTATTATGTAACGCCAACCCGCTAAAAAGTAGGTTTTACTATTCTCATTTTACAGATGAGGACATTGGAGCTAAGAAAGTAAAGTGACTCGTCTCACATCAGTTAATAAGCGGTAGACTGGGGCCAAGACTGAGTTGTGTCCTTTCTAGTCTTAAGCATTGAACCTGACACTACGCTGCCATGTCAGCCCAGGGAGTGCAACATGAACATAGCGTGGGATGTGGGAAATTCTACTGCCCTCAACACTCAGTAACCTTGGGAACTTGGACAATCAGGTGAATATTCCTTGGCTTCATTCATTCATGTATTGACTGAATGATTCTTTTATTACCATACAGTTCCTTCTCCCTTCTCAGTTTTATTGAGAGATAATTGACATATACCCTTGGGTGAGTTTAAAGTGCACTGTGATGACTTGATACATGGATCTATTGCAAAATAATTGCAGTGCTGACTTTCTGCAGGTGCTCACTTTCTACTCCTACCATAGCACGTATGCCCAGGGAGTCGGCCACAGCTGTGTGTGTGAGATGCATGGAACATAAGGGGTACCCGTGGATCAGTTGGGAGAATCCATAAGTGAGGTGTTCCAGTGTCCATTGGAGATTTTTCTGATGGATCTGTAGTGGTTAGTAGAATCCATGTCATTTCGATGCACTACAGGAGCTCTGAGGATGATTTCCCAGCTATTCCCTTTGTGTTCTGGGTGGGGTGAGAAAGATACGATCTCATTGGTGTCATCCTGCATGGCTGGGGAAGGTGGGAGATTAATCCCATATTTTACTTTCTCTCATGGGAGAAACCATAAGGTGTGAAGCTCTCTTTTCACTAGGTTATGCTGGCTTAGGAAGTGTGATGTGAGTAAAGCAAACCTGTTCCTCTTTCTCTCTTTAATATGTCCAATCTCAGATTTTTTCCTCGAACACTGTGCTGGAAATTCTGCAGTGGGCATCCAGATGTCCACAAATCCTCTCTAGTTGGTGGGTTATTGTCTAAATCATTCTTATTTGGGAGGAAAACAATAGAAAACTTTCATTCTGTGATGCTGATAATATCACTCTTCAACAATTGCTTCTTGAGAGTTTATAGGACAGATTCTGGAGCAACATAAAATAAGTTCTTCCTGGGATTTATCTTTTAGAATTGCATCAATTTTGTTTTGTGCAAAGTGGGGATAAAAAAGTACATACCTAATTGAGTTGTGAAGAATAAATAAAATTATTCATGCAATGAACAGTGCTAGGCACATCATGATTTCCAGTAAGTGTTAGCTCAACCTAGAGAAACCATACACAGTGGCAGGTGAATCTGATTCTTGACTCTTTTGGAACTGCACTTCTCTGACATGAGTTGTGGGTGCTGAATAATCTGGGAAGGGGGATGCTGGAAGTCCAGAGCCATGGTGGAGCACCTTTTATGGATCTGGGATTGGGGAAAAGCTGGGATATGGTGGTGTCACGAGGACACTGGCAAGGTCTCCACAAGAGCAAGGTCTTGAGGACAAGCACCAATGTCCTCTGTGTGTTCAGCACATGCTCCTCTTCTCTAATTACCCTTTAGCTGTGGCCAAAGGGGAAGTCTACATTGCTCAACAAAGACTCGGTGAGGACCAAAAGCAATATAACACGAGTTCCATTGCATGGAGTGTATTGTTGTTTTTAAATTTTGGCTTGTCAAATGGCCCGCTGTATTAGATTCCTGTCTTAAGTTCCTACACCTCAATATGTGTTATTAACTTCAATAGAAAACATGCAACCAGCCCAAAGCCAACATAGTTTAAGAAATGTAATATTTTATATGCATCACATTTTAGAAAGCTGTTTTTTGTTGGGGAACGGGGTAACCACCACCAGACATTTTACTTTGCCTTGGGGATACAACTCTGAGAGTTGGAGTTTATACCATAATTTGGCTAATCTCCTCAGATTCAGCATCTGTACCTCCTTTAAATGGCATTTCATATTATGACAGGAAATCTTTACTGCTTTTCTATCATAAAGAAACATTACTAAACTACACTGTATTATGTGCTCAAATTGGCTTACCATCGCTGATGAACTGCAGAGCAATGGAAACAGATAGTGAGCAGCGTGGGGTGCCTGCAGGACTAGTCTTGCTTCCCACATGGACCGTGGGCCTGTGTCATGAGCGCGCATGTGAGGCCTGCAGCGGAAGGCTCAGGTCTCGCTAGAGCTCCCTGAGATGGAGGAAATGATTTCCCTCTCTTAGGTTGGTTACAATGCTTACATTAGATATCATGTGCAGAAAACCTGACACACAGTAGGTATTCTGCAAAGTTTTTCTCTTCATATTTTATCCCCTGCTTTATGACTTAATTTTTAAAAGATTTATTTTATTTATGCATACAGGAGCTGGGGTGTAGGCCAGATATGGGAGGGTGAGAGGATTCACCAGAGACAGTAGGGAGCTGAACAGGTGGATCTACTAAAATACCCTGCTGAGGGGAGCAGTGGGGAGACAGGAGAGGTCTGCTGCGCCATGTGGGAAGCTCCCTGGCTGGGATTGAACTTGTGCAACAGTGGCGGCAGGTAACTTCATAGTGCTGAGACTTAACCCCTTGCGCTCCCCTGGAAGGCCCCTATGAATTTATTTTTTAAAGGCATTTGTGAATTTATTTGTTTTTATTTTTTTTTAATTTGTTTTATGTGTTTTTATTCCTCATTGGAGGTTTTGGCACGTGATCAATGGGGTTTGTGGGATGGGCTGTTTGTGATGACCTGGTTTAGAGGTGTTACCTGTCCAAGTCCCTGTTGGCAGCAGTGGAGAAGGGCCTGAGGGTTGATGCTGCCTCCCAGCTCTTGAGCAGCTGAGGTTAGCCTTAGCTGGTTGGGCTCTTTCAAGATAAGGCTCATGGGAGTTATTCTCATTTCAGTTTTTGAGCATTTAATGCACATGCTCTGCCTTTAGATCCACCTTTCAAATACCTGGCTACATTCTGTGTACCTAGAACCCTGCCAGGGTATAGAAATTCAGGGAAGAATTAGACACATTCCCTACCCTTAGGAAGACAACAATTAAGGAACAGAGAAAGTACTATAGAGGCACACATACACTCATAAAAACACATACACACTCATGCATACACATAAATATGCTCTCTCTCTCTCTCTATTTTGGGAGGTAGTGTCTACAGTAAGGGAAACACTCAATATATGAGGTCCAGTGACATGTTTTATATGTCAGAATTAGGACTCATGGACTGATAAGAACATAAATCTATAGAAAGTTGAAGTAATGATGCTTACATTTGGGCTTGTCCCAGAACCACGGCTTCCTACTCAAGAGGAACATAATGTCCTAGATAAATTTGCTGTCTAGTGAGAGAGAGTTACATAGTTACACACATATCTTTGGATAAAAGAAAGTACAAATCTCTGAGATGTCATTGAGATGAGAGATGGAGGAGAGGGAGGGGAGAAAGACAGAGACAGAGACAGAGGAGAGAAGGGGAGGGGAGGGGAGGGGAGGGGAGGGGAAAGGAGAGAGAGGTGGTTGCTTAGAGCAATGGGAGTTGAGGAGGGGAGGAAGAGAGCTTCCTGACAGTGCATAGACAGGGTCTGGGGGAAGGAGGAATGCTGGATCTGGAAGGATGTTATAAAAAGGTCTGGCTGCAATCTTTTCTAAACAGAGAGATCAAAGAGTCTTTACTAGGTTTAAGACAGTGAGGCACACATCCTTGGGGAGCCAGGTGCTTCTGTGGCCAAGGACTCCGCAGTTCGTCTGCCTAGCTCTTAGCAACGTGGTTGGGAACAGACATGCGGGACTGATTAGAAAACTGGTATGCTTGGGGAAAATGTAGACATCAGAGACATAAAAATGAAAACATGCAAGCATTTTTAATGGAATGTGCCTATCATTGTGGTTTATGTGCCCAGGAGACCTTAGAAGCAACGTGTAGATATGACTGGGGAAAAGGTGTCTTTGGAGGCCCCTTCTTTCTCCTTGGAGCAATGATGGCTCTCCTTGAATTACACCTGGTGGTTGCCATATTTTACTTCCTAAGATAGGACCATCTTCTCACAGGTTGGTAGTAGACTGGTGACCCACTAAACTTCAACAGACTCTTGGGAGGAAACCTTATGGGTGTAGTGTAAATGAGGGGTGCAGGAACACTCTGGGGCAGCTGACATTTGACAAATTAGGTTCTTCATTCATAATGGAAGTAATAACTATCTTGCAGAGTTATTGAGGGAACTAAACAAAGTAACAAAATAGTTCAGTGTTTGGCAGTAGTAGATATTCAGTGCATCTCAGCTGTTTTTGTTATTTTGCACAAGCTGATATAATATAGATGCATTATGGGTATAATTAGAGGCTACATGAAACTCTTTTTGTTGGGGTGGGGGCAGCATACAAACATATGCATTGCTGTCCATAGTGCTGAACTATAATTCCATGGGGCATCTGTCACTGTAACCCCAGGCCACCACTGAGTCTTGCAACTCAGTCTCTTCCAGAAATTATGAGCCATGAATACTGAATGAGTTAATACAGAGACAAGATAATAGTGGCTTTTGGGTAAGTCACTGAGAATAGTCTATGGACAGTAAAAGATGTGTTTTAAACTCTTTTGGATATTTATATTGCCAAAGAATAATCCAAATTGACATGGCCAGTTGCTAATAAAAGTAAGACATGCTATGTAATAGAGGTGTTAAGAGATGCAAGTTAATAATGAGTTTGGGGAGTTAGCAGAGTTGTAGAAGTGAAGAGAACATTTAATTGCAATGTCTTTATCAGTTGGGTTAAAACAGTGTTTTAACAGGTATTTTAAAATTTTGTCTTAATAAAATATTTGTAATTCTTATACTGTCAAAGAAAAAAATCACTATATTGTATGTGGTCAATTTCATGTAATATTGAAAATTCAAGTACTCTTCTGGAGGTAGTGTTTTTTGGAGAGTCTGGCTTTGAAGGGCAGGAGTCTCTCCCACATTCCTTTCCTTGAGTATTTTGGTGATGATTTTGAATATCTTGTTTTTTTCTGGGCCATTTTTCTCCATTCCCATTTACTTTTAACAGAGCCTAAGCTTTTAGAACAGTTTGACCAGCCTGCCTCCTAATGTCTACCCATTAATTCATTCTTCCATAATCATTCTTATCACCCATTTTACCATTCATTCTTACATCCATCCATTTGTCTGTCTGTCCATCATTCCACTCATCCTTCCATCCATCTGTATATTATAAAGCCCAGAGCTCTGTTTTATGTTTTGCACCAAGAGAGTAGCTTGTTTAATTTTCCTAGTCTGATGACAAACTTTGTCATTTGACCCAGATCCTCCAGAACCTTCTGGTGCTGTATTTATTCCTTCATTTAGTAGTATCTATTAAGTACTTACTATTGCCAGTCGTGCCAGGTAATGGAATATAACAATAAAGATGGTGTCTGGATTACTGAAAAGGTTTCTGATTGGTTCCCTATTTTTGCCATTGACCTCCTGCCTCTCATTGTCAAACACACATGCCATGTCCTCTCTCAATTCATAGTCTCACAATAACTTCTTTTTTTTTTTAAAGATTTTTTTATTTTATTTATACATACAAGCTGGGGTACAGGCCAGAGGCGTGGGGTGGCGAGAGGGTTCACCAGAGACAGAGTGGGGAGCATAACAGGCAGATCAGAAGTACACTGCTGAGGGGAGCAGCGGGCGAGGCGGGAGAGGTCTGCTGTACCATGTGGGATTCTCCCCGGCTGGGCGTCGAACCTGCGTCGCCACTGCCGACAGCTCCACAGCGCAGCGCTCAACCGCTGCGCCACCGGGGAGGCCCTCTCACAATAACTTCTCATCTCAGTTAAGAGTTAGTAGTGGAAGTGATGAGGATAATTCGTATTTTCTCTTTATATCTTGAAGGCATAGCCCGTGGGGCTTCACTGGCAGATTGGTGAGTATGAACAAAAGAGAGGAGCCACTAATATATTCAAGGAATTTGTCCTTGGCATCTGGAAAGAGAGTTCCAATTACTCTGTTAGAAGAGACTTACAGAAGCATATTTGGAAGTGAAAAATTCCAAATCTTTTGTGGGGTGTGATAGGTTTGCTGTATCTATTTGACATTTAAATGGCAACGCTGAGTATGCAGTTGGATGTACAAGTTTGGAATTCAGACTGGAGATACAGATTTGGAGTCCTTTGCATATAGAACATTGAAATCCACATGTCTGTTTCTGATTGCCAATATAGAGAAAAGAAAAGTTCACAGGAGTAAGTTCTGGAGTATTTATCATTTAGAAGTTAGGAAGATAAGGTGTCTCAGGAAGGAGAGTGAATAAGAAAAAGTGAAGAATTTGGAAATGAACCAACTAAGTTGTATCAAGGGAAAAATATATTTCAGTAAGGAGGGAGGGATGATGATTTAGAATTGACTTCTGGAAGTCACAGGAGGTCTTAATAAGAGTTACTTCAAGGAAATAGTGGAGTCAAAAGTCTGACTAAATTATGTTTAAAAGAGAATAGAAGAGAGGAATGAGACAGTGAGTAATGATAACACTTTTAAGGTAACTTGAAATAAGTCGTGGAGTCTCATGACTTGTCAAAGAGCTAGACACAAGCAAGACATAAATAATTTTGCTATTGCTATGTTCTGACATTTCCAAACACTGCTTTGACCCAAAGAGACTTAGGCATCAAGGTGAGTATTTCTCAAAACTAACTAAAAATGTCGAGTCAGCAAAGGGTTGCATCACCTACAGCTCTTCTAGAAGTAACTCAAGGCTTGTCACGTAGTCTTTTAAAACAATAACAACAGCAGTAACAGTAATAGCCACAATGAATAATAATATATTAGCGTTCTCTGTGCCAAACATTATGCTAAGTACACGTATCGGTTATCCTGTTTAATGCTCACATCTCATGAGGTCAGTTTCATTGTTATTTCTGTCTTACAGACAGCATATAGGCAGAAGTGTAGTCCTTTAGAATATATGGTAAGACCCTGAATTTTTTTCCTTTTTCCCATATAGGTATCATTTCACAACCCTGCTAAAGAGCAATGATGTGAAATGATTTTTCAGAAGTGGTGTAGGGATAAGTAAAGGTAGTTTTCCCCAAGGTCACTCTGTGAATTGAGACCTTACTCTTCCTTCCTTATTTCTCATAACACTAGGACACACAGGTGCCATTTTTAATGGATGCTGCTAGGCCATGAATAGATAAAGCAAGTTCTCTTCGGGACCTTGTGTGGTTGCACAGGGCGTTGCTGCTGTCCACCTCCTCTTGGGTTTGCTCTCTGATGCCCATGGCTCTTCTTACCCCTGCCTGGCAGAGGGAAAGACTTGCTTCACTAGGAAGGAAAGAAAGTGCAACGTGAGGTCAGTGGTTCCTGCTAACTCTTAAGACCTTGACTTTCAGAAACATTTCAGAAATGTTTCCTAAACATTTACAAGAAGCACGAGGTATTTTGATAGACTTATAAACTTTATTTAGTTTTAACAAATACTGAAGTTACTGGTTTACTATACCAATAGGAATTAGATGTTGTGCCAAAAGTCAAAGACCAAAATAGTTCAGATAACTCCAGCTCTAATTAAGCCTTCAGTGCCTCGTGGGGTGTGGGGGGGCACAATGCTGCCTGATCTATGGTCTATTCTTTTAAAAACAGTTTAGCTACTCAAGTTCCATTTATTTAAAAGAGCCTTTTATAGAAAACTTAGAGAACATTGGATTCATTAACAACAATTGTGGGTTTCCATGAGTAGCAGCTGGATCTATTGAAAGGGCCAGATGAACAAGTATGAATTGACCGTGACCTCCAGAAATTAGGCGTCTGTTTGAAACCTGTTAGACTAACAGTGTTTGGTATGGTAGCTTTCATCTTTTGATCCTTGAATGGAATTAAATACTCATTTCCCCCTTTGCTTTTTCACTACCCCTTTCTCCTTAGTACATGGATACACCTACATTTAATATTGTATTGTCATAGTATAATTTTCTCTTGTATTTTAATGTGTGGTTTCATTTGCTTATTTTAATTACGTAGTAATAATAATAATAATGACATTAATATAATGATTAATAATATAATCAATAATAATTACATTATTATTGTGAATGGAAATGCATCTGTAGGTATTATGTCTTTTTCCAACGTGGTAGAGGTATAGTTGACAAAAATGGTACATATTTAAAGTTTATAAGATAATGGCTTGATTGACATGCATTATGAAATGAGGCCCATGATCAAGTTAGGTAACAAACCCATCACTTTGCTACCTATTCTTGTGTGTAGTAGAACAGTTAAAATCTATTCTCTTAGCCTATTTTATTCATATAATAACTGTAGTCACTGCACTGTGTGTCCATTAAATTATTTCATCATTTGCCAGAAAGTTTGTACCTTTTGACCACCATCTTCCCATTTTCCCCACTTCCTGGCTCCTGGAATCCACCATTCTGGTCTCTACTTCCATAGTCTGACCTATTAGATGCCACATGTAGTTACATTATGTTGTTTTTATCTTTCTGTGTTTGGCCTAGTTCACTTAGTGTATTATCCTTTGACCACATTCATGGAACAAATGACAGTGTTTCCCTATTTTTTATGGCTGAATAATCCATTGGCTGTACTTGTAGATGTGTATATAAAATTATGTGTATAATCCGTGTGTGTGTGTGTGTGTGTGTATGCGTGCGCACGTGTGCGCGTGTAGTTTTCTTTATCCACTTATCTGTTGATTTACCCAAAGCCATTGCCTCCCTGCCGTGGCTGAAATGGATACTACTATTGCATATTTTTTAACTCGCCTCCAAATGACTGCCTCAGACTTCACCACCCCCTCTAACTCGGTAGGAGGAAGACCAGTCAATGACTAAGATATTTGAAGAGGTTTTTCTCTGCTTACTTTTATCCTGAAGAATTTGAAAGTGTCAAGGAAATGAGTTTTGTATGATTCTGGTTTCCTATTTTATTATACTTAAGGGATTTTCAGGAGTTGATGGCTTTTTATGAAAATGAGGAAGTATCTTCCATCATTAATTTCTCCTCCTGTTCTCCTTTACCTTCTCTCTACTTTCTTCCTCACTTATTCATTCATCTGTTTTTCTTTTTTATTTTAGACCCAGCTTCCCCATCCTTTTGATTCTTGCAGGCGTCTTGGGTGAAAGCCTCTCCAGTGTTGTAAACATCCCTGCTCCTTCAGCATTAATATGTCCCAAGTCATTTTTGGTCCAGATATTGACTGAGCACATTTTCCAGTTCTTTTCCCAATGATTTGAAGGCCCTTCGTGTGGGACCCTCACCATACCCACTGAAGGCATGCACATAATGTCGTGGACAGAGCTCTGGGGTTAGAAGTTGAGACACAACCATTGCTTTGGGATCTTTTCTTGGCTACTCATTGGGTGTCTGATCTTGGGCCAATCATTTCATCTTTCTGATTATCAGTTTCCTTATCTATAAAATGGAAATAATAATATCTAGTTGATATATTTGTGCTGATTGTCAGATAAATTTGATAGAAGAGAAATTCATTGTAAATTGTAAAATAAATTTAATCTGAATATATGATAGTAATAGTCTCCCTGTGGGGGACTAGAATTTTTTATGTGTTAAAGCCTTTTTTAATTGCTATGGGATAGTTAGGCTACAATTTATGTAACCATTTTTTAAATTGGGCAGTTAAATGGTTTCAGGCTACTTGGGCCCAAAGAACGTGCAGTTGGCGTGCCTCTGCGCGATAACGTAACTCCACTTCCGACTCTCTCCAGGGAGTTTGGTTCCAGGAGCCCAGTCCCTTTCTAGCAGGCCTGACCTTGCATGGGCTCCTGTCTGGTCAGGGCTGCTGCTCTCTTCTTCGGGGAGTTCCTTTCCTATTGTGTTTTTTCTGGATTCTAGCAGCGCCTACGGGAAAGTTAGGGCATAAATGCAGTTGCAAGAGAATGGGCTTTGTGGTTTGTTGGATGGCAAAGCTGGACTAATGATACTTACTTTGGGTGATTTGGTCTAGGGAAAGGATGAGCTGTGTCTGAGATGGGCAAAGCAGAGAATAGATGGTGGGGAGAGTCTTGTCAGGTCTCTAGGTGAATGTTCCTGCCCAGAGGCCCCAATTGGGGTCTCCAGGGCTCTCCCCAGCTGGGCCTTACAGGATTACAAATTGCTCAATCTCTGCCAGAGAGAGAGCAATTCTTTCTGCACCCCTCACCCCAACACACACACACTGAATGTTGTGTACAAAGCCAAGAGGGCCAGCACCTCCAGGCGGTTAGCAGCTCTGCCTGGAAGTGAATGGCCTGTGGAATGTTAGAGAAGACCTGAAGCCCTCCTCCCCGTGCGGATATCACCTTCTTTTTTGGATTTTATAAAGAACCTGATCCTCTTTGCCTGAATGGAGCCAAATAAACAGGAGTCTCCGAGGAGGGTGATGGCTCAGCTATACAAGTCCCGCAGCGACGTCTGGTTTTGATGTACTGCTGATGGATACGATCATGCTTAGAGAACGAGATCATTTTTGCCAGCTCGAGAGAAAGGTCATGTTTTTAATTTAACTTAATTTCCTACACCAAAGAGAATTTTCAATAGGATATTCGACTTTTGCACCTTTAATGAGACCAGATGCTTTGGGGCCTGCAGCAATGAAGAGAAAACAGATTTTCTAGTTTACACTTCTACTTTGTGCAGTTTCTAAATTGGGTACGTGCAGTTCCTTGAAGGATGCCATTCCTTACTGGTGCGTCTTTTTTTCTTTTTCTTATTTTCTTCCCATCCTCACGCCTCCCCTCCCTCCCTCCCTTGCTCCCTTCCTCCCTATCTTTTTTCTCTCTCTTTCTTCTGTTCCTTCTCCTTAGGGTTATCTTTTATTGAGCATTTACCATGGACAAAGTACTTAGAACTTTGCAAACACACACACATATATTTAGTGTATGTATATATATTTGTACACAACACAAACATACATATACACACACATACATATATTATTTCCATTTTAGAGAAACTGAGAAACATCAAGGTTAAGTGACTAGTATAAATATTGTGTAGCAGTGATGAGCTGAATAACAACAATTACAAACTTGGATGCTGAACTAGATCATGTGGGTTCAACTCCAGGTTTAGCCCTTTATTTGTGGTGTGACCTGGGAAAATTACTTAACCTTTTGACCACTTGTCTAGGTTGTGTTGCAAGTTTAGTTTCATGTCTGATGATAGTTATACATCCAAATGGTCATATGCATAGGTTATAGAATGATAAATGCCTGGATGGCCTTCAACCAGAATGAGAAATAGAACATTGTTGATACTTTGAAACTCCCCATGATGTTCTCCTATTGCAGTACCCATTTATTATCTTGGATTTTGACTTTATATTACTTTTCTTGTCTTTTCCTATACCCATATGTGCCACACATATAAAAACACCATTGCTAAATAATATATTGACTAATGTTGCTTGATTTCTTACTTTACTAAACTGAGAAATACAGGCATATGTTTTTCTTGACTTTCTTTTTATACCTTTAATTATATTTATGAAATTCAATGATGTAGCTATAGTTCATTTATTTTCAGTGCTAAGTGGAATACCATTATATAACTTTACCTTAATTTATTTAGTCATTCTCAATGGACACTTGGATTGTTGTAGATTTTTGATATTATGAACAATCCTGTTATGCACATCACCACTCTCCTCCTTGAGGCACATCTGCTGAAATTTCTCCAGGGCATATACCTGAGTTATGGATGTTCTATTTTATGCCCAACTGCTTTCTAAATTTGCTATAACCCATTACTCTCTGCCTGGGAGAGTAGAGAATTCCCATTTCTTTATCAACATTTGGTATTGTTGGACTTAGATATTTTTGCAAATATGAATAATGCAAAATATGTTTTAATTAGTAAATTTATTTCCTATAAAATTCAACAATTTTATGTATAATTAATTGCCTTTTCTCTTAGGTAAAGTTCCTATTGTTCCCTCCCCCCCATTTCTCCTCTTATAGTCTTATTTTCCCTTTTTTTTTAAATGGGTAAATGTTATGAAAGTTCCCTAATGACTCTTAAAGCTCTGTTCTCTGTGACGCCAAGATTGATAGTTTGATGCAATGCACATCCTCCTTTCACATGTCATGTTCCTCCCTCTGAGAGAGGAATGCTTGTGAGTCTTAAAGATTGATGCCAGCTCACTACCCTGTCTCGTAGGTTAAGGACAGTCTAGAAAAAGTCTCCCATAGAAAAGATTTATGATCAGATTTGTCTCAAGTGATTATGGAACCTGGGAAATCCCAAGTTCTCTCCTCAGCAGGGCAGAGGATCAGGAGAGCTGAGGCCTAGTTCCATTACAAGGTAGTGTCTGAAGGCAGCAGAAGACACCCTGTCTTCCCAAAGATAGGCATAAAGGAATTCTCTTTATTCTGACCTTTTGTTTCGTCTAGGTCTTCACCTGATTGGACAAGGCCCACCTACATTGGGGAGGCCATCTGTTTTACTCAGTCTACCCAATCAAATGTGAATGTCATCCAGAAGTATTATTATAGATACAACTAGAGTAGCATTAAAGAGCATCTGGGTACCCTTTGTCCAGTCAAGTTGACACATAAAATTTACCATTACAAATGTTCCAATATTTAAGATGAGGAAAAAGAGGAAGTCCTTGGTTGATGTCATATTTAAGATGTTGTAGGACTGTTGTGTAAATTGATACAGTCCTTGTTGTTCAGTTTTCTCACCCACACATAGTCATAGTTTATCCTCTAACTTTAGGGGTCTTTGCATGACATGACATCACTTATTAACCATGTCTAAGTGTTTTAAGAAAATGTCCTCATGCAAAATCCTTGTGATTTTCCAAGACTGTATTAATTCCTACCTTTTCTAGTGCTACTATTACTTCTGCAGTGTAATTACCAATCCACTTGCACTGCTCAATGCCATGACCCTTGGCTACACTGAACTGAGTAGTCCACCTGTCTCGCCTGTCTCTCCTGGGTTCCCTAGGAAAACCAAGTTGGGTTGTTTCGGATAGTTTATTTGCCTGGGGTTGTTTTTTTGTGTTTGTCTATATTCTTGACCATTTATCCTGAAGATTTAGTGATTATTACCTGGAGAACTTCTTTATACACAGTTTCTGGGGTCCTCTTCCCAGATAGTGGGACTGAGGTGGTGTCGGAGAACTTGCTTCTAATACGATACCAGATGATCCTCTTGTTGCCAGTTTAGTTACAACAGTGCTTTTCTATGTGGTTTCCAAACCAATAGAATCTGTTTATATTTAGTATAACACATGGAGGCTTTTCTTTATTGTCTTTGCTTTCAAAACAAATAATAAATTATTTGAATTATTTCTAACCATTAGTATTGCTCAGGAAGGTGTTGGTCCTGTGAAAACCAACTCTTTTTTTTTTCACTTTTTTTCAGTTTTATTGAGCTATATTAACATACATCACTGTATACATTTAAATGTGCAGCATGATGGTTTGATTTACATATATGTACCAACCACAATGTTTTTATTCTTTGTACTGTTTTTTTTTTGACAAGTATCAGGAAATTATTTTTTTTTATTATTTTTTAATATATATTTTTATTGTTATTTATATCTTTTACATTTTGTATTCCCCTTGGGTAACCCACCACCAATTCACCCATGATCCATCTCTGGAAGACCACCTCTTCCACAGGTCTTGATCCATTGTCAAGTCACGCTCAGGATTGAGCGTGTTGATCGAATAAGAAACGCAGGAAGCAATGATTCGTTGATGGAAGCCCACGGCACTCAGGGCTCTCCCTGGCTTACCTCTCACACCCTTATGCCACATTTCATCCACCCCTGGAAACTGTGACTGCTCTCACTTCCTGTAGCAACTCACTGGCAGCCTTGAGACCACCCGGCCTCACAGGCTGAGAAGTGAGAAATTCTGAAAGCAGTCGAACACTGTAAATTTTCACAGCAGTTCAGCTGAAAGCTGTTGGGCACAGCTGTTTCTGTAATTGTGATACGCTGGGAACATTCTCGGGCTCCCAGGTCCCAGGGCCTCAGCCTCCCTTTTTCCACATGGGTGCCTCAGTGGGCAAGTTTCGCTGAGCCGAGGCTGTAATGGGGACCAGGTGGTCGCATGTGTCCTTCTTAAGATTCATGTCCCAATCCAAGTCACTCCTTCCCTCTGTCCCAGCAGCTCATTTTCGGGGAGCTGGCTTTGGTGATAGTGGACCCCTCTGCTCATTTCCAAAGTGGGGTGATTCCTGGCCCCTTGCCCAAGTTGGGGATGGAATCTCATGTTTGCCACTGGGTAGAGCTACAGATGCCTCCCAGTGATAGGTGAAGGAAAAGAATAGAAAAAGCTTAGTTGGCGTGAAAGAATAGGACTCTTCCCAATGACCTGTGTGATGGGAATGTCCCTCTCATTTAAAAATCCACAGAAGGATTTGGAACTTTGTGACATTTTCCCTCCAAGCTGAATTGACTTTTAGCATACAATACTCTGCCTTTAGCTAAAGCCAGGCTTACTTGCTTCGGGGCTCTTCCTGCCTGTGGAAATGCTAGGAAGGCTCTGAATAATCCAGGGGAAACACCTGCCCTGCTTGAAATGTATGCAGCAAAAGTAACAAAAGTGCAATGACCTGGATACATTTTCCACAAATGTTTCTGGTGGCATAACTTTAACCTCTGTGTCCTATAGCCAAAGGTATGAAAAGGACAGAGGATGGAGGACGAATACTGTAGACGGGGAGAAGAAACCTCCTTTATGAGACATTTCTTGGGAGGACTGTGTTGCCATTGGTGTCCTGACCCCAAGATTTAGCTGAATGACTGCCCGTGGTCTGTCACTGCGTGACAGATGCGCTTCCTCTTCTTTCTCATGACACAAGCTGTTGAAAGACTTGTTTGTATAAACCCTGATATAACCTTCATGTCTTAATTTTGACACCAATGTGCAATATTATTTATGCAATTGTTAACAAGCTTGCCCTAGAGATAGTTTATCCTTAGAAAATTAATCACAAATCTTCTTCCTTTTTTTTTTGAAATAATGTGGCAGAGAAGGACCAACCACAGCTATTTTATTTTTGTCATATGGAGATTCAACAAACCAGTTCTTTTTTTTTTTTGTATTTATTTATATATATTGTTCATTTTTGTACAATGTTTGCTTTCTTTTCCCAGCTGTAGTGCCCCTAGAATTTCCATCACCAGCTCACCTGTGCAGCATCACCATAGTTCCTTGTGTTCTTCCTGCCCCTGTTTTGATCCCTCTCCCTCCCCCTCCCCTGCAGAATGTCTCTGATTTATAGTTGTCAGTTTATTTTTGTTTTGTTTTGTTGTGGGTGTTTTTTTTTGTTATTATTTTCCCCCAATCCCTTATTTGGTTCCCCTATATTCCTCCTGTAAGAGGGTGGTCCTCAGGAAAGGGGAGTGTCCCAGGACCCCACCCCCACCTCAAGCCAGAGAGATCCAAGACACCTGGGACTACAAATCCCATAACGCCATCATCACCGAAGGGAGGCTGCTGGGGACTGAGGGTGGAGTTCAGCAGCGGTGTTGTGGTACGTTAGACCAGACACGTGAGCTTTGGCTGCTCTATTGCTCGTGGTTGTCGATCGCCAGATTTTTGAGTGTGTCATTGAGATTCCAGCTCTGTGGAACTGGTAGGACACTTTCACCAATTTGTTCTTTATCTTTTCCCCTCCCCTTTTTGTAAATAAACCCTCTTTATTAATTTAATTGTGTGTGTCCACAGTTGAGTCTTATAAGTCCCTGTTAAGTGCACAGGTGAGAACCCACAGACAGGCACCCCATTTATATTGGGGCTGCCCTGTAGCACTCCTATAAGTGAAACCATCTGATATTTTCCTTTTCCCTTCTGACTTATTTCACTGAGAATAATCCCTTCTCGTTACATCCATGTTGTTGCAAATGGCATTAATTTATTTTTTTGATTGCTGAATACTATTCCATTCAATCACAAATCTTCTAATTGCTGAGAGGAGCATGTACTTCCACTTACAGCTTCTATGTAGGACTGTTCCTCATTGAAATACAGTTAGAGCTTTCTTCTTGGCTCCCAATAACCACCATGTAGCTTTTTTTTTTTTAAAGTGGCTTATTTAGTTTTTTGAATCTATAATCTCTAAATAGCAAAAAAGTAAAAAAAAAAAAAAATTCCAGGAAGGAATACAGGACAAATCCCAGGGAGGTAATTGGTAAGCTAGAACTAAAAGCAGCTTCCATAAAACAAAAACTAAACCCAGACTATTGGAAGTTATAAGAAGGTTAAATAAATTTGCTGGCTATTACGTCAGCTTAAAAATATTTAGCATTATTTTTAATTAGCAACAATCAATTACCAACTGAAAACATATTAAGAAGGAACCTTCATAATATCAATACAAACTAAAAGGGGATCTAGGAGTTAATCAAGGTTACACAAAAGATGTTTGAGAAAGCATTAAATTCTGTTAGAGCACATAGAGGATGACTTGTTTAAATGGGAAACCATTTCTTATTCTTGTATGGGCTGAGTTAATATTATGAAACTGCTTTCTCCCCAAATTAATCTACAAATTTAATTTAAAATTCTGGTGGGATATTTTGAAGAACTTGATAAATACATTCTAAAAATTTTATGGAAGAATTGAAGTCCATGAATAAATAGCTAATTGAACTTAAATAGGAAAAGATCAAAAATCAAAGTCCTGTGTTCTCTTATCTCTTCCCAAATTAAAATAACCCAATCATGGGCTTTCTTCTCATTTTAGGGCACATATCAACATCATCTGCAAACCTCCTTTTATCATTTTCCCTCTTTAGTGCCCCCTTCTCACTTTGGATCTTAAAAACGAAGGGAAAGTCAACAAATTTCCATCTAAGAGTCACCAACTCCTCTGCTTGTTTTTCTAGATAGAGTCAGGAAAAGTTCTGGAGCAGATCTTGTTCCTTTCAGAAAACAACACAAAACCAGTTGAGCGACAACCCTGTTATGCAAGTGCAAGGTCAGCCTCTGTGGCTTCACCAAGTCAGTCTCTCCCAGAACTGGGGGATAATTTGTATCAGGGCAAAAATCCTTCTTGAGGCATAAATGATTGAAATTCTAAACTTTCCTTTTTGGAACAAGGTTGGATTGGGAGAGTTTTGACCAAGTTTCCACAAAACCTGTGCTCATTGGTGTCTGAGACCTTAATCCAGGTTCATTGCCAGGGTGATGGAATTGGTGTGGGCTGGAGGGGGAGAGTGGTAAAGCTGCGTCTGGTACAGAGTAAGTGAGGACAGGAGCTGCTGCCTTATCTGGCTCTTTCTGTTCCAGAGAACAATAGCTGAGGACCCGAGGCTAACGTGAAGAGCTGTGACCTTGGAAGACAAACCCAAGTCTGGGTGTTCCTCTTGAAGAAACCTTACTGTCTGCAAGGGGACCTGAACCAGACAGAGTGTAATGCCTTTAGTACGCCAAGGTGACTGTCTGGACAGAGATCTCTATGGCAAAGACAACAGCGACAACAGATGAAGGCTGGGGGAATACTTTTGGACAAATTTGATTCTCACTTTACTTGGAGTCTGTAAGGTGGAGCGGCCTCTGGTTGGAACACTGGACTCATGGGCAATTCTAGGAAAGGGACCTCTCAAGGAAGAGAAACTGGTACCTTATTTTTTTTCTTTTTCTTTAATTTATACTGAATAAAATATATATATTTTAAATCTCCCCCATTTTATTGGGATCTAGTTGACAGTTGATATTGTATATATTAAAGGCATATAAATGATTTGCTATGTTTAAATATTGCAAAACAGTTTCCACAATAAGACTAATTAATATCCATCACCTCACATTTATAGTCTTTCCCCTAGTGATAAGAATTTTCAGTTGCATAGTAAGGTGGTGTTAAATATATTCATCACACTGCTTATTACCTTCCCAGAACTTATAATTAGAGGTTTGTACCTTTTGGCTACATTTATCTGTGTCCCCCTCCCTCACCTTTTGCCTCTGGAAATCACATTATCTCTGTTTCTATAACTTTGTTTTTATTTCTCTTTATTTTTACTATTGAGGTGACATTGGTTTACTTCACTGTATATCATTCAGTGGAAAAGCTTCACACCTGCTCAGAGCGATGTCACTCCGTCGCACCCACTCCCAAGACACCCTTAACTCTTCGCCATAGACCACTGGGTCCCCCTCCTCCCTTGGGGTAAACCCTCCCCTCCACCAGTGGCCTCGATTCTGCAGAGAAACTGGTTATCTTGATAATTTGGTCTTTCAGCCTCCTGAAAGTGTGCGGCCCAGCGGTCCAGAGAAGGAGAGAGGCGGCGCCTATAGCGGGCTCTACAGCAGACTGCGTGGGAGGGCAGAGCAGGGTGCTGCTACGTGGAGGTGTCCAAGGCGCTCCAGACATGCTATGTGAAGGTCACTAAAGGTCAGCACAGTGCGGTGTCATGCATGGCACACCTCGGGGGCCCAGGAGAGGGAGCGGCCGAGGCCGCTGGGGCAGTAGGACCGGTCTGGTCTGGGTCGTGTTTCACGGCTGCTTCTCCAAATCGTCTCCTTTTCCATGCCTGAGTGCATTCCTTTCTGCTGCTGTCACTGGCAAGAAGAGACTTCCCAGCTAGTTGTAGTGATGGCAGTGGGCATAGGGGGTCACGTGGGGTTGACTGTTAGGAGTCGAGAGGGGAATAAGGGCGTCTTTGACCACTCAGTGGCTCAATTCCTTCTCATGGCACTAAAAACAGTACCCACTCTGGGTTTTTGTAACTGAACAAGGTACTCCGTGTACTGTTTAGTGCAGTGGACGGGCTATCGTAGATCTTCACTGCAGGCTAATTTGTCATCATTAGTGAATTCTGAGTTCTCAGTACTTTTACTTATTGTGGGGCCCTGTGCCTCAGACTCAGCTTCGGGGCTCTCCAGCCCCTTCAGTGTCACTTCACTGCCCTGGTCTGACTTTCCTCCTTGTGTCTCCAACAATGCTCTAAACAGAGTCCGGCTGTCCTAGCTCCTGCTTGGGTGGGCCTCGTCTGGGTCACATGTGACAGGTCATTTCATTAGCAGGTTTCCATTAGGCTGCTGCCCTCTCTGGCCAGTCAGCAGGGGCTCGCAGCAGGAAGAAAGTACTGAGAAGGGAGTGAGGCCATGGGGAGGGTAAGGGGTGGGTGGGTCTTATATTGCCCTGTTTTTCCCTCCTTTGCACCAACATCCATCCCATGCCCATATCTCTATGGCCTCGAGTGCTCAGTGCTGGGGGGACACAGAGAGGGACTGACAGAAATGGGCCTGGTGACGTCTCTTCATCAGGGAGCACTTTGGAGGGGGAAGAGAGCAGGGCTCTGAAGACTGCTGTGATGATGTCTGAGAGCAGAGTGAGGGGTTGTGTGGGAAGGGCCATTGGTGGCCCCCAGGGGCTGTGGATTTGGAGGGAGCTCATAGAGCAAGAGTTCCTGGGGGAGGAATCCTGCAGGCAAGTAGCAGCAAATATACCAGATCCTGTGCCTAAGGCTTCTCATGATGTGCCTACAAGGTGATTCCACTGGGCAGATTGAGGGCACAGAGCAGGTAAGTGCTTTGCCATGAGTCACATAGCTCACAGCGCATGAGTGAGAAGGGAGCTGTCAAACTCAGGCATCACACAACAAAACCACGCACAAAGGGATGAGATCACTGAATCCCATTTCCTTGGGAAGGGCCCTCCAATCTGTTTGGCTAGAGCCCAGCACACCTACTAGGGAGAGTCGGCCAGTAGACTTGGAAAGGTGTGTGGGGGAAAGACCGTGGAGGGTCTTGAATAATAGTCACATGGGGTGGGGACTGGTGTCTCAGTGACAGTCCTGGGCACTGGCCCTCGTATGTTGTGGAAGTTCCCAGATGCTGGTTGAAGTGGAATGGGATTTCACTGCCAGGAGGAATGGGGACGGGGCATTTCTTGGCTGCCATCTTGGACACGCACGCCTTGCTCCTCGGCCCCACATGCCCTCTCAGATCTTCAGCTTCTGCTTCTTGCGGGCACCGCCAGACTGATCTTCCTGTAATGTTGGCCTCTTTCTGTCACCCTTTTCCTCAAGTCCTCAATAGCTCCTTAGCGTTCTCACAGCAAAGTTCAATCTCCTTAGTGAAGCACTGAATAAACTTTCAATCTGGACTCATCCCACATCCTTGCCCACTTCTTGATGTTCCTGAAGCTGCCATATTAGACCATTCTCCTTTCCCGAAACAGGCCACCTGCTTCCCAGAGTCCATGTGATGGACGGGCTCTGCCGGCGAGGGCACCTCTATAGCTGTGTGGTCAGTCAGGCCCGATCACAGGCATTCATTTATTAGCTTCCACACAAGCCCATCAAACAGATGCTGTTACTTACATCTTACAGAAGAATAAACTGAGATTCACAGAGGTTCAAGTCATGTCTAGTAGAATCAGGGGGACACTTTCAGACAGCTTGATGCTAAGCCTGCTCTTCACCACCTTTTGGGGTATCTCTCTGTTCTACTGGGTGTGCAGAGGTCTCCACTATAGCTTTCTAACTGGTTACTCCCATAGCCCCCAGCTGCTCTGTTAGAAGAGTTGCTCCACAGGGTTTGTGAGATTTTATAATAGCATCGATCGCCTTTTATTAGTGTGGTTTTCTAGAACTCTGCTATGGATTGAATATTTATATCACTCCCCAAATTCATATGTTGATGCCCCAATCCTCACTGTGACTCTATTTAGAGATGGGGTCTTATGGAGGTAATTAGGGCTGAATGGGGCCATAAGGTTGGGGCTCTTCTACAATAGGATTAGTGTCCCCTGAAAGATAAGACAGCAGAATGCATGCTCTTTCTCTTCTGCCATGTAGGTGCAAGTAGGGGGGCTGTCTTTTTTTGGTAAAGATTTATTTATTTATGCATACAAGCTGGGGTACAGGCCAGAGGCGGGGGACGGCGAGAGGGTTCACCATAGACGCAGTGGGGAGCAGCACAGGCAGATGGATGGAAATACACTGCTGAGGGGAGCAGCAGGTGAGGCAAGAGGGGTCTGCCGCGCCATGTGGGATTCTCCCTGTCTGGGCATCGAACTCATGTCGCTGCTGCCGACAGCTCCACAGCGCAGCACTTAACTGCTGCTCCCCCAGGGAGGCCCACGGGGGGCTGTCTTTAAGCCAGGAAGAAAGTTGTCATAACTTTGTTAAATTCGTAAATTCACGTTTGTTAGTGCTGCAGGGTTCTGGGGGCGGGGGGGGGGGCAAGCCTCTGTTCAACAACAGACCGTGTAATTGAAATACAGAAGTTTATCACTCTCAGGTCCTGGTGAAGTGCCCAGCACACCTGGAGGGTCTCCGGGGAGGTCAAGGCAGTGCCGACGGCGTGCGAGGCAGGGCCTCAGCACCTGCCTTTATTAGGGTCCCTGGGCAGAGGGCTTTGGGGGTCTTAGAACTAGAGTAGGATTGGTCAATTAAAACCCACAGCACAGGGATTTGTAGGCCCCGGGGGGCTTATCTAAGGGGCACACGAGGCAAACGGGCTGGTGGGGGGCGGCCACTGAATCCGGGGCGGGTGGAGACCGTCTATCAGTGCCATGTCCTGCTTCGGGGCTCATGTCGGCTTAAGGACTCCGCGGGCTGCTTTCTGCTTGGCCCAACAAAATGGCCATGGAGGCAGCAAAACCAGGGAGTAGCTTAGCTTCGGTCTGGCCAGGCACCCTCATCTGGCACCCACAAACTGACTTTGTGGGATCTTGCAGGCAGACTTCCAGCTCCAGACTTGTGAGAAAATAAGTTTCTGCTGTGGATGGCCCCAGCCTGTGGGACTGTTATGGCGGCTCCGGCAGAGGAATAGGGTGGGGGTCTGGCTCCTGCACACGCTTCCTCCTGGAATGTGACTGACTAACTGCCGGGGACCCTCTCTGTCCGGGGTGCCCTATTCCTGATCCCCAGCCTGGTGCTGACAGAAGAGGAAGCGTGGTTGTGGGGGAGTTAGTGGGCCTTGGGACGCCCCCCTCACCTTGGTCCTGTACCCCACAGCTGCCAGTGACTCAGCGCAGTCACCTCCCCCGGCCCTGGTCACCTGTGCTGACGCCCTAGGCTGGACGTGTCTCCCTGCTCCGTGCGGAGCCTCCACTCGCGGCTGATTTATTAGCTCTAGCAGAGGGCTTGGCGGCCTGCTGTCTCCTCCGGCCCTTGTAAAACACCCGCCGCTCCCTCGCCCTGTGCCAGCAGCCGCCCCACTGACTGCCCGGGCAGAATTTATGACAAGGATTCATCAGATTAGTAGGGACAGGACACGTACTTCTCCCACTGGGTGCAGAATGCAGCCCAGCCGCATTGCAGGCCCCGCTGCCTGCTGAGCAAACCCACGTGGCTGTAATACTTTGCATTTTCTGACCCATGGAGTCACTTGGAAACATTTTGATTTGACAAGAAATAATTTAAAAAATGTTCTGGAGCCGAAGAGAAATTTAACTCTTTCGGCTCCTGCTGAGCTGTGTCTTGCAGGTTTGGGCACCTGCCAGGGATGCTGCTCACAGCAGTTTTCTCATCAGGACCCAACCTCCTCTTGCTCTTCTAAGAGTAGAATATTCCCCCCCAAACTCCAAAAGCAACACTGTGCTCTCTGCTTGAAGTGTGTGTGGGAGGAAGCTCCCAGGGACCTCCCGTCGTCCTCTGTCATCATTAGACTGCTTTGCTTTATAGAAAGTTCTTCAAAACTGAAAAATCTTAGGAAGAACCTCCCTCTTCCTTTGGCATCCACAGGCCTTACTTCGGCCATCTTGGGCAACAGAAAATGCCGCAAGGCCTGCCCCGCCCTTGCCAGCAGCTTTGCGCACAGGAGACGGTCGTGGTGGCTTCGTTCATCCAATGGGCACCAAGAGGCTGCTCTTCTGGCCACAGTCGGTGGGGAGAGGGGCCCAGGGCGGCCGTGAGTGATTCTGCAGCAGTTACTGCAGGTTCCGGCCACTCTGTCCCAGGACGTGACCTGTGCACACGGCGGTTCCCTCCATCCTCTGGCCCTCCTGCCCCCGACGGGGCTCTTCCCCACCATCTTGTTTGTGTCCCCTTGCATATGTGGTCAGCACCAGTGTCCTTCTGCTGGTGTGGGGCCCCCAAACACCATCTCCCCATCTCAGAGTGATTCAGGACTCTCGTCTCCAGTTTGAACTCTGCCTGCTGCAGCCCTCACAGAGGGTCATTGGCTGAGGTTTCCCTCTGAGTGACTTCTAGCGGTCACCAAACCCTGGAGACCCTTGACAACTTCCGGGGAGAAGATACCACTATGCGGCTGTGTCTGACCGGGGTTCTGCCACATCGGCACACTGTGCCATTCAGGATGCTCACGGTGATGGTAATTATCCGTTTAGAGATTTACCTTAACTGTGCATTTCTTTATAAAGGGGCTGGATTTTATTTTTATGTATCTCAAGGGACAGCAAAAGGCCTGGCCCAGGCCTCCTTTTCGGTGCCTCAAGGAGAAAACCTGCACCTGCTGTAATGGAGACGTTGACAGGGGTTTCTCAGGATGTGGTCAGCGAATGGCTCTGAGAAGCTGGTTTTGGGAGAGGCAGGTCTCCCCGCCTCAGGCCTTGCTGGGTCCTGTGAAAGTGTGACTCAACCTACAGCAGTTTCAGGGCTTTGTTTGATCTGCAAAATGGGACACAGAAGAAGATGGACTTGGACCTGAAAAGTCTAGATTCTTACAGTCCACTTGAACCACTAGGAGACAAAGGTTTTATACAATTTGGCTTTTAAACGAGCTAGGGACACAATCACCAATTTTTTGAGGTGGTAAAGGTCTTGGAGGGGCGAGATGAAAGTGTGACTGGGCTCTCCTAGTGGTCACAGAACCTTCACGAGGCCACCAACTCAGAGACATGCACGTGGGGGCCCGCATGAAAAACCAGGCGCCTCAAAACATCACAGCTAAAAAGTGAGATAGAATAAAACAGGGAAGGCGAGACTTTCCAGAGAAGGGAGGATGGAGGGGTGGGAGCTAAGCTCTGAATGAAGAAGGTGCCCCCCAGGCCCGCTTTGGGGAGGGAGCAGGTCACTCACTGTTGGCCCTGAGCTATGACAGGGGTCGCTCTTCATTCCAGCTAATTCCCTCCTGGTGCTCCAGAGTCTGGCCTGGGCTTCCGCCCTTCCCAGCTCGTGTCCTGTGGTTTGTCCGCGGTAACACACAGGCCTGCGCTTTTCTCCTTGGCTGGTGTGTGTGGTGATTCTCACAGCTCAGGCCGGTTACCCCGACTGCGGGCTGCAGGAAGACTGCAGGTTACCGCCACAAACAAAGCCAGTTCAGGTTCTGGAACACCGCCTCACCCCTCCTCTCCGCCTCTCTGCTTTGTTCCAGACGGTCAATAACTCATTTTTGTGGCATTTTGTAAATTCAGCTTGAGGTGGAATTCCTAACAAAATTTGGAAAACTACCTCCATTTGATAATTAAAGATGCAGTGACTCACTAACCTCTTTCTCTCCCCACCATAATCTGGCAGGGAAACAAATCTCTGCTATTAAGTGGTATTTACTTAATTGTGATTCGCTGTAGAGCTGTTTAAGAGCAGGTCAGTAGGTTAAAGTCATCGCGCTCTGCTCTAGCCGAGAGCCTTGCGCTGACTTACGTGGGTGTGCGCTCCCGGATGTTGAGCTAACATAGCCACGACTGCGCCGCGTGCATTCTACACTTGCTGGCACTTTTTGGTTCCTCTGGAAGGAAAAAGATGCAGTACAGGTGAATGACCCCAGTTGCTGGGAATTGTGAGGTCAAGCTGGACCGATAGTTGACTTTCCACTGTCATTAACTTGCCTCTCCTTCCTGTCCTTCCCAATCTTCCTCACCCCACATCAGTGTTGAAAATGCAGTTCATTATTTCAGGTGATCCGAATCTTTTGGAGCCTATGTCGGGAGTCCCTGAGGCTGGATAGAATCTCCAAAGGGCTCCTTAGCGGTGCACCCCCAAACACGCCCTGGGCTCCTGGGCTCCATATGGATAGGAGTTTGGAGACTCCCATCAGCCTACTTTTTGAAATGTCCAAATGAGGCAGTTTACCTCAATGTGGGAGGTGAGGCCCTCCCCTCCCAGCCTTCCTCAAATGGTTTTTCCAAAGTCCCTCCTCTTCTTCTTCTTCCAAAACCTCTCGGTTTTGCATTTTCTGGGCAGAAGTGAGAAATGTCACCACATTTCCTCAGGGGAACCCGAGGAGATAGATGGTCCCTCCCCAGCAGGACACCTGCGAGGCAGCCCCTCCTACAGCCTCCACAGAGCCGCAAGTGCCTGCCTGTTTATTTATCCTCCTCCTGTTTGGAGACTTTCTCTGATTAATTGCTTTCTAGTCATTGAGGCTGCTAACTAATGTCTCATCTGATTAACCTGCAGCGTGGCCTGTGTCCCCAAGGGTGGGCTGACCGTCCTGCCTGGGGAGCAAGGAGGTCATTGGCCAGGGGCCTCTGGGATGCCAGTTTGGGGCTCGTTTATTTGCTTTAAGTCTTGTTTGCTATTCCTGCTGCAGTGACTGGCGACAGCTCCCCCCAAGTCCCATCCAATCTAATTGACCTGCTGAAACAGCAGTGAACATAAGATTTAAGAAATGTTTTCTTTGAAAACTTCTGGTCCGACAGACACTTTGAGATCATATTTCACCGTTTCAATTGCACGCCATTCCCTGGGACTTCCAGGAGAAATATTGTAAGTAGTCTTATAGGAGGACTGCTGCTTTGTGGTTTGGGGGCGCTGAGGAGTGGGAGGGGGAGAGGAGGCTGTGCTGAGGCAGCCCTGCATCTTCAGGATCTGGAGACCCTGCCAACGTTAACACATCCGAGGAGGTATTCAGTATCAAAGTCTCTAATATTTGGCTCCATAAACACGATACCGGTTGCAAAAACAAAGCTAAGGAGCTCATGCTGATTACTTCAATAAAAGCTGTTTAATTATGAACGCTGGGGAAATGAAGTTATCGACAGGACCAGGAGAGCTTCGGGGTCCGGTGTCCCTGCTCCCAGCGTCCCACTGCTAAACCAGATTGCCCACTCAGCCTGAAAGTCTGACTGGACAGGGCACACCCCCCACCCCATGGGATGTGACTCACTTGCCAGTAATACTCCCCCTTTCTGCAGTGTGGCCTGGGGGAGCTGGGGAGTGATGGAACCGGCAAACATAGCCGTGCTGTGTGCTGGCTGGCCAGGGCGCTGGCGCAGGGCCGCGATTGTTTCTAGGTAGTGAGCTGCCTATTTTCCTTTTGCGCTTCTCGGGTCTGGGTTTTGGGAGGAGGCAGAGTGGAAGTGAATTCTGAGCAGGGTTCTGATTGGGAAAACATGCTCTGGAGTCCTCACATGAGTCAGTAACAATTTAGAAGGCATGAGCTTGTTACTGCTTGTGGATAATCCTCTCTGTGTTATAGGCAGTTAGTTTTTTTCTTTTTATTTGTTTATTTATTTTTCATATTTTTTATGTTATTGTGTATTTCCCGTGGGTTACCCACCACCGAATCACCCATGAACCCTTGTGCTCTTTTCTCCCCCATTTTGAGCCATTGTCCTCCCCTTCCCTCGCTGACTGTTTTATGTCAACCTTCCAGAACAGGGCACAACTACCCATGTAAAAATCTAAAAACCAAAAATCAGAGTTGAATGGTGTGTGTGTGGAAAGAAGGATGAGGACCCACACATTGTCAGGAAGTGACACTTCCTTCTAAGTGATTCTTCCCCACATGTTGATGATTCTTTCGAAAGACCAAAATTTTTTAGATCTTAATCATTTTTGGTATATTTTAATCATTTTTGTGCCCTTTGTCATCAGCAGATAGCAAATACAAATTAACATCTGACATCCTAGAAAATGCTCAAGTGATTTATGTTTATGGTCATTTGGGTGTGTGCATGTGTGTTTATGTGTGTGTTTAAATGTGTGTTTCGGTGTACGTGTTTCTGTGTGCATGTGTATTTGTACGTTTATGTGTGTCTGTGCCTATGTGTATGTGTTTATGCATGTTTATATGTGTGTTTTCATGTATATATTTATGTATATGTATGTATGTTTATGTGTGTTTATGCTTCTGTGTGTGTGTGTGTGTGTGTGTGTTGGAACTCTGTGTCATAAGGATGTTCCATGCTCTTGTAGTGACTGAATATGTTTGTGATTTTTATTTCCCTTTAAACAGTAATAATTCTCTTCCTTCAGTGAACAAGACAAAGATGATTAGAAAAGGAATTCTGAGTATTGGGGCAAAGTTCTTGCTTTAAGTTCACACGACCTGAGTCCAGTGAAAAGGTAGCTTTCTCTGCATGGTATACAAAGAAAAACAGCACCTTAAATTCCTCTGTGTGTGGATTTATTTTCTCTCCCAATGGTCAGAGTTACTGAAAGAAACAGAAAGAAGGTTACTGGGGGTTCACAAGACTCTCTGGGAAGAACCCACCGAGTCAGACCAGCCACTGGCCCTTGGAGAGAGACTAGGGTCATGTTGTAACTTGTCTTCAGTGAGAGGGGACCCTGACCTGGCCCCAGGGGCTGCCTATGACATTATCAAGGACGGCCACCAGCTTGTGCAGGGCAGCAGAAGGGAACCAGGTGCCTAACACCTGGCCAGAGTTCTTCTGCTGTTTGCGGGCACTGCGATCGTTCTTTTGTCTTCTCTGAGTCTAGCTCCTCCTTCGTTACAAATGCCGTTGAACCAAAGATGGCGATACAAGCCAACCAGGTCACGTATGGGAAAGGATTCTGCAGAGGTTACAGAAGGCCATACAAGTTCAAAGGCTTATCTGTTCTACATCATTTAGACACATTTAGATCCTTAAGGAGGTGTCAAAGCAACAATGCCTTGGAGGTCATCTCTTACAGTGCTCCCAATTTTAGTGTGGGAAGCAGGAGAGAAGCAGAAAGAGACTTGCCCACAAAGTAACATGGGCTGATGCTGGAGTGAGACTCCAGTCTGAGGGATTGTCTAGGTGCTTCTTTTGCTCTTATCTACACATAGCAGTGTTTCCTATCAAGATGGCCCATAACCAGTGATGCCTGAGTTCAAATGAAACTACCCAGGCTCTTATGAAACAGTGGGATTCAAGGAGAGTCAGACAAGGGTATCAAGAGATCCCGTGAGGCCGACTGCCTTTCTTGGCTGTGTCTGAACTTCAGTGACATACCTTTAGGTGGGGGTGCCTGCCCAGGAGTTTCCAGCACAACGGTCTTTCTCCACAATGGGGATGGTTCTGAAGAGCAAGACTGGGACAGTTTTCTAGTGGTTGCCCTTCTTTTCATTCCAGATTTGATATGCAGATCTGCATAATGGATTGTGGGGTAGCCCAGTCCCAGCCCAAGATTTAGCCATCATAGAAGTTATGCCATGAAATGTGACCTACAGTTGCTGGGTTTTATGGAGTAGTTATGAGATGGTCAAGTAACTAGAATATAAGTGGTATAGTTTTAAATGTCTTTATTTTCCAGTTGTTTGCTGCTGCATACAGTTGTTCAATTCATTTCTGTGTAGTGACCCTACATTTGTAATTTAGGTAAATAAATTAATTAGTCCAGTAGAACTTTCTAGAGTTCCCTAGGATTCCCTTCATACATCTGCTGTTTGCAAATAAAGAATTTTAATTCTTCCTTTCCAATCTTTCTTCATCTAATTATTTTTATTTCCTTGATGTTTCACACTGGATAGAATTTCCAGCACAATGTTGAATAGAAGTGGTGAGAGGAAACATCTTCCTATTCCTGACTTTAGGGGGAAAATGTTGACTATTTTCAGTGGTAAGTTTGAAGTTAATTGTAGGATTTTTGAAGATGCCCTTTATAGAAGGATGTTCTCTTACATCCAAGATTGTTATTTGTTTTTTTTCAAAATGAACCAGACCAAGAAGTCTTCAGGCTCTTCATGAATCAAGTCTGAGTTAACCCATCAGATACTGAACTGGGTGATTGCTGGCTGAGGGAAAGTGAATGTAGAATGAGAAATGGAGGAAAAAGTAGTAAATGCCAACCACGGCCTTGGGACCAGGAACAAGGACCATAAAGAATATCTACATTTTCTTTCTTCTTTGTATACTTTCTTATATACACATTTTTCTTTCCATTTACCTTTTCTCTTGCTATCTTCTATGAGCTATTACAGCAGTGGTTAATTTTTATAATTTAGGCCACAGGTTTTAGGATATCGTGGATCTGAGAAAGAATGAGCATTGTTCAAAGATGGATTCATTCATGTTTTCATTGAAACATTTCAAAGGTTTCAATAGTTGTATAATGAGCACTTACTCTGTTTGAAGCACTTTTCTAGGTGCTTGTAATCCATCCATGAACAAAACAGACAAATCACTGCCCTTGCTGGCCTTATATCCTGGGGGTAAAGGGAAGATAGGAAATAAACAACAGGCATAATACAGAAATCAGAAACCATAGTAACCAGAAGGCTAAGCCTCATGAAATGATGTAGTAGAGCATCCCAGAGAGTCAGAAGGGCCAGGTGGTGATTAGGGAGGTGGTATTTGCAACAGGTTCATTACATTTAGGCAGAGACTTGGAGGATGTGATAGAGTTAGCCACAGGCTTATCTGCAGGAAGTGCGTTCCCGGTCTGCAAAGGGAATTGCCAGCGTGGATGTCAGTTCGAAACATGCTTGGGATGTCCAAGGAAAGCAAAGAGGCCAGTGAGTAAAATGCAAAGTCTCTGTAAAACTGTGATCAGTGTTTTAAAAGGATCATCCTGGGTGATGTACTGAGACTGAGTCTGTTAAGCCAATAGACTTCTACCCCATCAGAACACACCTTGAGAACAAGTACAGAGAAAGGAAAATAAGCTAGGGAGGCTATTGCAGTAATCCAGATGAGAGAGGGTGACAGAGATTCTCCTGTGTCTCCAGTTCTACGTGGGTTCTAGAAACTCCTTCTGTTTGATTTATTAATGGCTTCTCACAGCTACGAATCTCAAGAAGCTTAACGAATACTTAAATCCAAGAGTGATTATAAGATTATATTGGGGATATATCCCTAAAAGTCCGAGTTTATAATAGTAGATAGTAATAGTTAATATTTATTACATACTAACTATCTGACAGTAATTGTAGCAAGATATACTTTTTTTTTTAGAACGTGGGCTATATTGGTTAATACTTATAATCTGCCTTGTGATTTATGTAGTTAATATAGTTTGTTTTCATTTCACAGATGTGGATGCTGGTGGTGTTTAAGTGGTTTTTAAGTAGTAAGCATTGAGGGTTGGGTGGGCGTGAATCCTGTGTCGTCTGGCTCTGGTCTTTAGCATTTCAACAAATTCTTATTATCTCCCATGTTCCAGGAACTCTGTTTCTGGGGCTACAAGTTAATTAAGTCCTGGCCCCTCAAGGTGCTTACATTGGAGTTGGATTTCTTCCACTATTGTATGTGGAGCACTGAGCCTGACAGTTATTCAATGTTATGCACATTCATTCTTGATTTGGTACCCAAAGAGTGAGACAATCGTGGTTTAAATATTTTTTAGGACTTTCATTTGAAAGGCCTTTCCCCATAAAACATTCCTGTGTATAGAGGTCTTGCTTTTATGAGAAGTGGGAATTTTCCTTATGCAGATTTTCTTTATAAATTTGGAGTCACTGATGAAGTGGCAAGGGTGGGAGATTTAATGGGTGGCAGGAAGATATACACAACATCTTAGAAGCTGCCAGAATCAACATGGACAAGATGTTCACTATCATAGCTTTCAGAATTTGGATCCATAAAATATTGTGGTTATGTCTAGGACCAAAAGGCATTGATTTTTATTTTACTATAATATTGCAGATTGCGCCATTGGCAGCAGGAATTATCATACCATTCTTTTGGCAAGATAAAGCAAGCTAAGTCTGGTTCTACTTCATTCTGCAGTAGGGTTGTCTGTGGATCTGGGCTAGATTAACTCAGTTGATGGGACTCAAGGGCTGTGAGACTTCATTGCAGTTCTGATGCCTTGTTAGACATTAATCATTGTCACATAAAATAAAGGGGGTTCTTCTTTGCCAATGGGGTCATATAATGCCAGCCACCATCAGAAGACAGAGCGGTACTTTATACAATCGCCAGATCCTCCTGGTTCCCAAAGGTTTTATGAAGCGAACCTTGGACACATAATGGAATAATACCTTCCAAAATGGAGCGTCGGCCCTTTGTTAACTTCCACCAGCAAAGGTAAACAGTGTGGCTCCAGGGCCTAACTCTGTCTGTTTTTTTCCTGAGAGAAAGAGCTCCAGTGCTCTCACTGCCAGAGCTAGTTCCTCTTCAGCAGGATGGTGGCGCCGCTTAGTGTGTGATGCTCCGCTCCTTGGGGTCCTGCGGGAATTAGACTCTTTCATACGAGGGTGGCCTCGAGTCTATCCAGGAAGCAGACCTCTCGTGTCTGCTTTTCCAAATGTTATCTGGGCTTGTGGGCATGCCCTCTGATATCATTTTTCTCCAGAGCTCATAGTTTTTGCAATTGTCTTGGGCTAAGAAATTACATTACTCAGTCACAACTAGCTTCTTGCCAAGATCTTCCATAAAATGAACTATAAAGCAGCATTTTAAAGATAAAGCATGTTCGTTTGGTCTTTCTTGTTAATGGAATCATCACCAAAGGTCTGAGTTTTCCAGGAAGGTAGAAAATAAGAAGGGGGTGGCCACTGACTGAACTGGACTGGGGTTTGTAGGGAGAATCAGCAGATCTAGACGTACAATATCTGCAAAGGCTGCAGGTGGTGGCTGGCTCCGAACAGAATAGAACACAAGAAGCTGGCGTGGCATTTGCTCCCAGCTGGTGTAGTTCTGCAGTCCATGGCTGGGTGCCCTGGAGGAAGAGGCTGAGGATGACTCAAGGCGAGGAATATGCGTCGACTTGGTGTGGGTCAGGCGTCCTAGGGGCTCTGATAAAGATGGATTCTTTTCAGCTGTCCCTGACAAAATGGCCTCATATAAAATCTTTCCTCATTTTTGCAAACTTTTCTCATTTTCCAAACTATGCGATGTACTGAATAGAGAGGAAAGGCCCCTGGCGCTGACCTTTCAGTGTAAACTCCTTTGCCGCCCACACACGACCTGCTCTGACCTTGAGATGACACCTGTCTAGACCAGACCACCCCACCGCTCAAGTGGTCACTGGCGTCCTGCACTGTCTTGAGGCCCCGCTCAGTCCCGCCCACTCTGGAGCAGAGTCTGCAGCGTCACCGGGACGCAGGAATACGCAGAAGTAAAGACCGTGTCTTGCGTCCATGCCGACACACGTTTGCACACGCATGCACGCTCGAGTGAGGGATGCTTCTCTGAGGGCCTCTTCTTCACTCGACCGAGACGGGAGCTTTGGGAAGCCGCTTTACTCCTTCCAGGTGGGTGCCCTGCCTCGTGGGCATGGCGGGACCCCAGGGACCGGACTCAGAGTTGCTCATGGGACCCAAGCTCTGGTCCCATGGCCGCTTTCGATCTCCGCAGGGTTTACTTCAGCCATTTATATGACACAATGGAATTTCTTGGAGTAGGGAGGAGGGAAAATATTTTTAGACATTAAAAAAAAAATAAGACAACTACTGCAAGATTTTGAAATTTGACAGAAGCCGGCAACATTTTCCATCCCCATTGTGAAACTTTGCCCACGTCCTCGGACCTTTGCATACCACAGATAAGCCTCAGCTTCTGGCCAGCGGGGAAGGGGATCACGCAGAGCTCTGTGGAGGCTCAAAATGACACCTGTGCAGGGGCCGCCAGGGATCTGCCTGTCAGGCCCGGCTCCCGCCTTCACCTAGTGAGCTATACGCTGGCCCTCTGCTGCAGGACCTGACCTCAGGACACCCAGTTTCAAACTCCAGCCCAAGCCCTTACCAGCTGTGTGACCCCCCAGCAGCCTCTTCACTGCTGGTAAAGCCAAGACCTGCACCACCTACATTCACACAGGCTTTATGAGGGTTTGCTCTGCTGCAGCGTGTTGGGGGCCATGTGCTGTGAGCCAGGTGGGGGGCACCCCCAGCCTGCGCCCCATAGCAGGTGGGTGGTCAAAGCAACAACCTCACGTGAAAGAGGATCCAGCAGGTGCATCGTGCAGTGCTCTGCAGCCTGAGAGTGGGCGATGGAGGGAAGGGAATGGGCAGGAACCTCTTAGCTAAAGATGTGGGTGACCTGTGACCCTGCAGGCGTTTTCGTTTTTTATGTTCTTTTTTTATTTATATCTTTTACATTATTGTGTATTCCCCGTAGGTTTTTCCCACCACCAGTTCACCGTCACCATAGTCCCTTGGGCTCTTTTCTCCCCCGTTTTGAACCCATATCCTCTCCCTCTTTGCTGAATGTCTCTCATTATGGTGTTTTCTTCACCAGCCTCCTCCCTTCGCAAAGCAGCAGAGGCAGCTCCTCCCAAGGCTGCCCTCTGTGACCACGCAGGCGTCAGTTTTCACAAGCCCGTTCCTCTCAGGGCAGCTCCTCCTGCCTGCTTGTTCTGTGCAGCCTTTCCTCCCCTTCCTTTTTTTTTTTTTAATAATAAACTTGCCCCTTTGGATATGAAAAAAGTAAAGTGGTGTGGGACCTGAGCGTGGACAGCGAGGGGCCACATGATGGGCGTGGAAGGGCCACCTAAAGAGACAATTCTGTCCAAGCAGAGTCTGAAGCATGGACACAAGCAAGTGCTTATAACACTGTTTGGGTGTGCCTGCAGCACGTGGGGTGTGTATGCGTGTGCATGTGCGGGTGTATGCTTATGTGTGTATGGTGGGGCGGGGTGAGGCTGAGTGTGCCGACAGGAGGCACATCAGAGTGAAATAGGACTCTCTAGAACACTTCTCTGCTTTCTTTCCTTCGGAGCAATTCCCATCATCTACCTGAAATTATATTGCCAACTTTTAAGTTTAACATCTCATTTGAAGATCTTAGTGACTGTATTCTCAGTGTCCAGACATGTGGTTGGCACAATGCAGACTCAGTAGACAGTGGGTGAGTTGCAGCAGTGGATTATACGCACAGGAAGCAGAACTGTCAGCTGCCAGTTAGGAGATGCCCTGAGGGGCCAGGCTGGCCTGGTGTCTCCTGCAGAGGTAAAGGCAGAGCTCTCGTCCATTACCACAAAGGCCTCAATGCTAAGAAATGGAATAGACTTCCTGCTGGCACCGAGTCCCTGACACAGTCAGGGTTGGCCCCCTTAGTTGCTCTGTCTCTTCCATCTCCTCCAACGAGCGGTGTGACCTTGGGCATGTCCATTTCTTCCTCTGGGTCTCTCTCTTACCACTGATAACGTATGAGGCCAAATTTGGTCCCCGAGTTCTTTCTCAGCTCTGAAACTCTTCAATCAAATTGCTCATAAACTGATGTTTTATGGATGTCGTGGCTCACAAAGGAATTGAGGTGGTTTATTGGATGACGGTGCCCTTAAATCAGGATGGTTAAAAATAACAACAGACTCGAAAATAATAAAAAGCCATGCAAGAGAGGTTCCAGGCACCAGCGCTGCGTGGGTCGCTGAAGGTCAGCTGTGTCTGGAGTCCCAGAGTCTCAGGATGCTAAGACTGGAATTAACATGAAAGACCATGGCTCCTGAAACTTCTCTGGGGTCTTCTTCTACTAAGAGTACGTTATTTCTAGATGAAGCAGACTTGGAAGTCTATCTTTTTGATCTGCAGAACTGGTGCGTCCAAAGCATCATGGCTGTTAGTACTGGAAGAGAGTGGGGAGCTCAGCCAGAGTGGACCTCGGCCACTGGCCTGATCCTGAGTACACAGGCAGGGACTTGTGATTTATGCCACTTTTCCTTTAGTAGGAACTTTCTGATTCTCAGAGGCAGGCAGGGAAGGTACCACTTTCCTCACAGTGCATCTGAGTGAACAGTCAGTGACATTGAAACCTGGGCCAGGGGCCCAGGTATAGACTCCGGAGGGACCAGGGCTGCCTCATGTCGTTGCTGTTCCCTGGGCTCCAGCCTTCTATGTTGCAGAGAAACCACGTCTCAGGAGGTGAAGTCAAAGCTGCTTAACCGAATAGCCCAACCCAGCGGGCCCGCGGCGACGGAGAGCACCTCAGGAAGCCCGTGATGGCAGGCTCCCCGGCATGGAACCCTTGCCCAGATGCCATCGTTGAGTGTGAACTTTCTGCTCTGAGACTTTATTTATTTATTTATTTTTTAAGATTTATTTATTTATGCATACAAGCTGGGATACAGGCCAGAAGTGTGAGGCGGCGAGAGGGTTCACCAGATACAGAGCGGGGAGCAGAACAGGCAGATCAACGGAATACACTGCTGAGGGGAGCAGCGAGCGAGGCAGGAGAGGTCTGCTGTGCCATGTGGGAGTCTCCCTGGCTGGGCGTTGTACTCGCGTCACTGCTGCCGACAGCTCCTCAGTGCAGCGCTTAACTGCTGTGCCACCAGGGAGGCCCTGAGACTTTATTTTTAAGCTCTGCAAATATGTGAAACTTCGCGCTCTGCATTGCATGCATCTTGGGACTGAGATGGCTGCTATTGTGGGAAAGTCAGAGTTTGGAGCAGGTGAAAACTTCCTGAGCACAGCAGGAGCTTTTCATCAAATTCAGCTGTTGTAAACCCTCGAAGCGGCCACAGTGCTACTGAACATGTCATCAGTCAATCAACAGGTATTGCGACAGCGATGTGAGAATTCAATGTGGTCACCTACGAGACAGGTTAGGAAGGCAGCATGGGGCCGAGGAAAGACAGGGGCTTTAAGAGACATCCAGAAGTGGGTTTGGAGGCTGGTTTTATTATTTATGACATGGATAAGCCTGAGCAAATCACCCAGCCTTAGGAGGCCTCAACTTGTCCATCTGTAAGATGGTAAAAATACCTACATAGTCAGACGTTTGAAAAAGAACTTCTATTCCATTCAATTTCTCTAGTTTTCCCAACTTTTAAAAATTATAAAGTGATAAATCATTGGTAGTTGTCAGCTAATCATGCCTTTGCATGTGGCATTGGGCAAGATGATGGGAGCATGGAAAGGAGGGCGACACGACTCCTTTCTCCTAGCAGAGACTGGACTCTCCAGCAAGGGGCAGGCTCTGGGAAGGGGAAGGGATTCAGAGTTCCTGGGCTTGGCAACAGTTTCCTGGAAGGATGAGCATGGAACTTGGTGGGTGGATGAGAACACACAAGAGTAGGGAGGCATAGATTCCAGGTGGGAGGGACAGTAGAAACAAAATGGGATATTTGTGGGACAGCATACAGGCTAATCTGACCAGAGTGGACAGGAAATAAGAGAACTCATAACAGGCCAGGCTCAATGGGTGAGGCAGGAGGAGGAGTTAAAGCCTGGGTTAAACCATTTAGACCCATATTCACTGCTTGGTACAAAGGCTATAAGCTCTTCTGTGGAAGAGTGATAAGACTGGTGGCCTGAACTATGTCTTCTTTTGTTATTAGATTCCCACGCAGTTTTTAGCGTAGGGCTTGATGTTTATGGATGCTCCATAGTTATGTACAAAGACATAAATGGATGTGGCTGGAGAGCCAGTGTGCAGTGGTGTCTGTGATGCTGGCAGTTCTCATCAGTGGAGACCCTGGAAGCAGTTAATGAGGTCTGACTGGATTTGGGTTTTTACATTGATCACAGGCTCACTTCAAGCAACTCCATTGATTTCATTTAGAATTTTAACTTGTGGAGTGTACATGCTTGTTGAAAAAATACTAACACTGCAGAAAGGTCCCTCAGACATTCTCCTCTCCTAAGATTCTGCCAGTTTTCAAGGCTAACTGTTAGTTCATAGACCATTTTTGTAGTCCTGAGAACACATTTGTGATATCTGCTGACTTACGCATGTATAATCCTTTTAATCAGTTTTATTGAGGTGTAATTTCCATAAAATTAACTAGACTTTTTAAGTTTCATGTTTGATGAGTTTTAACAAAAATATATAACTCTGCCCTAAATAATTTTCAAATACAGGAGTGAGATCTTACTGTACAAACTATTCTGTAATTTGTTTCGGATTCAATAATACGTCAAAGGGTTTTTTTTCTTTTGATACTGACCTCTCTTAAATTGTTGTTCAGTTCCCAGTTATGAATATCACTGTTTATTAAACTACTTCCTTCTGGGTGGATGTTTGGAATCTCTTCATTTTTTACAATTCTAATGGTCTAATAAAGACCTTTAAACTTATCGACACTTTAGCACATATTTTTATAGACTGGATTATGAACAGTGATTTTTTTTTTGATGAAAATCTTTGAAGTAAAAAAAAAATAGGTGTAGAAAAATTGCTTTCCAAAGAGATCATAGAGCTTTAAGTTTCCCTAATACAAGAACATTGTCTTGTCCCAATATGTTATCAAGCTTAACAGTTTTCCCAATTTGATAAGTAAGAAAGGATTATTGGATGTTGTTTTATTTTGAATTTACCAAATCACTGGAGATGAGAATTTTTTGTTTATTTTTATTGTCCATTTGCATTTTCTGTGAATTAACTGTCTTTATGTTTTGTTTATTTTCTATCAGATTTTCTTATTGATTTGTAGGAACTCTTTCTATAATAGGTTATCTCTTTCCCTTTGAAACATTCAAGATAATATGCAAAAGGATGTCAGAACAATGCTTCTCAAACTTTGTGATGCCTAAGTATCTCTTAGGAATCTTATATACCTGAATCTGATCCACTGGGTCAGGGAATGGCTCAGCAATTTGCATTTATAACAAATGATCAGGAACTTCTAGTGATGATGGTTCACACATTGTACTTTTAGTAACAAAGTCATAGGGTTTTTTGAGTTTTATGTGACAGGATTCCATCACACTCAAGGAATGTGTCATAGATTTTTCTTTTGTTATATAAAAGCACTAGGAATGATTTGATGAAAGTGATCTGTGTGAAAATAGTTAGCCAGTGTCACTACTGCAATGACTGGAGTCAGACTCTTTCTGGGGTGTGATGGGTGCTGAGGTGGTGGGAGAATGGCCTCAAATTTTGAGTTCAAACCCCACTTCTTAGGTCACTTAGATTTTCAGTTCCTACCTGGATAAGAAATAAAAAAAGAGAGTAATTCATTCTTTGATTATTACACATAGTGTTTTTGAAGATCGAAGGAGAATTATCAGTTTTGCGCCCCACAACAGCCTAGAGCACAGTAGGTGTTGGAGGCCGGGGGTGACTGAGCATCAGACTGGACAGTGTCCAAGGTCAAGGCAGAGTGCTTGGCAAGTTTGTGTATCACTCCCCAGATTCTTACTTAGACAAACTGTCTCAGAGTTTGGATGAACCTTAGTGTATCTGAATCACTTTGGACTTTGATTTTACAGTAGAGAACCACTTCAGTGTCCTTGAGTGTTTATCTGTGGCAGGTGTCAGCTATTGAATTCTGTTTGTGGTTCTAAGCCAGGTCATGTCATTCATTGTAGTCCAGTTGTCTAACACACACACACACACACACACACACACACACACACACACACGGAACAAAATATAAATCATCTATTATATGGTAATTATAACACAAGTAGAATTTAGAATTTGGATTATCCCAGTTGGCTGCTGTGGCAGATGGTGACTAACTTTTCATTCAAAGACTTGCCTTTTTTCTCGAATACACAGTTAGTTAGCATTGGCAGTTAGGTGATTTAGTTCCAACAAAATGGCAGAAATCATGCTTGTTAATCTGGGCTGGTGTTTTTAAGAAGTGGCTATGACTTGTGAATGTGACTTGTCCATTCTCTCATCTCCTGTCTGCTAGCTGGACACAGAGAACCAGGCGCATGAGGCAGAGAACATGGGCCGCTGAGCCCCAGGTGGAAAGTCTGACAGCAGTCTGTCCACCTGCTTTGGACTTTATGTGAGCAAGTTATTTCTGAATATTGTGTTTGATACGGTATATATCTTTTGGAATTGTTCATGATAGTAGTTAGAATTATCTTAACAAAGGCAGTCTAATTTGTATAGATTACTGAGATACTTTTCAATTGATATCTAGTATAAACATCATAGTTCCTGGATTAATTTATTAAATGATTACATAGAACAGGTAAGTAAAAGAGAAAAGATAAGTAGGATAACTTGGTATAGATAATGGGAGAATCTTTGAGTGGTAGCTCATTGGACGTAGGGGCAAGCTCTGGTAGCCTTCATTTCAAAACTTCATTAACATTTGATTAGCAATTTTCATGAGGCTTAGAAATCAGGCAGTGAGAAATGCTCAAATGTGCCATATGTCTCCCCCCCACCCCATGCCATCTCCCTTTAATCCTTTCTTTTTGCTCAGGCCTGGAACAGATGACTGTTCTTCATAGAGTGAAAACTGAGTGAGAGTCATGTAATGTTTCTGTTTGATGTTTTTGGCAGTGATGGTGAAAATTCTAGACTGAAATGATATTGTATGAAGTCTGAACCAATTGCCTTGTTAAAGTAGAATGGATTTCCTCTCTTTTTGCTGTCTGGATCAATTATTGGAGGACTTAAGAGAATTTGGTCTCTCATTGAAGCAACATATTGCACTGATAACATGTGAAAGGATGGTCTGATTGTGTTCACAGGCCTTTCCAGCTCACTGCTCATGTGAACACTAGGAGGGCTTTTGCAAAATAAATACAGCTCACTGAGGTTTGTTCAGAAGGGTCCCAGATTCCATTGACCAAAGTGGAATGTTTAATACTCTACAGTTAAAATTAAAAAAAAAAGAACTTTGGAATTCTGAGTCCCACCTGTTAAATTATTTGTCCTTCAAATAGAAGCAGGAATGAAAGGCGTATGTTCAACATCATTTTGGACCCATTTTTGGTGGCGGGCAACCAAGGTAAACACATTTTTTCTGATGTAATTGTTGCTATTAGTTCAACTCATGTGATACAGGCGTAGCTGTGTGAACCATTTTACTTGGACCAGTCCTCACTGGAGTTGGCCATGCCAGTGGGAAAGCCTGAAGCCCTATAGAGCCAACAGTTGGGGGCCCTGGTTCTTTAGGGAGCACCTGGCCCAGGAACTGCTACCATAAATGTTCTCTCTGGGTTCCTGGCCGTGGGTCTCATTTCTTTGCACATTTACTCATCATGTAGCTTACTCCTCACTTGTTTATCCCACAACTATTTTTGTGGTTTGTGCCACTTCCAGTGCTGGGCAGGATGGGTGCCCAGGTGAACCAGACACAGACCTGGCACTCGGGGAGTCTCAGTGTGTGTTTAGTGCTGCGAGGAGGCCTCGGGGGAGCCCCCGGAAGGAGCACGAGGAGCGTGTGCTTGCTTTGGGAGAGGCCATCTTGGATTCTTGATTTTGGAAATAGGGCAGCTTTCTGTGTGGCAGTGATATGCCCTGTGCTGGTGAGGTCTTCCAGAGCCAGTGTGGCGGGTATGCCTGCTGCATCAGGTGGTGGGGCGAGGGGAATGAGCCCCAGTTCACTCTGAACCCTGTGCGTACTCTCGCACATTCCTTTCCGTTTCTTGCATGAAAAACAAACACTCATGGGTGCCGAGTTCCCAATCATGGTTCCTTGTGTGCTCCTTAACTTGATGCAGGTGGGTTTTCATTGGAAACACCTTCTGCTCCTCTGGCTCAGTCTCGTGAAAACAAACAACGGTGCCCTTTGCCAAGTCGGAAGACGTGGCTGTGACATCCCCGGGAGCTTCCTGCCTCACCGCAGCTTCAATCAGGTCCTTCTGTGGGGTGAGGACCTGCTTGTCCACCCAGAGTTCGCAGTGGGCATCCTGGGGCAGGAAGCTTGCACGTGCCTCCTCCTGGGCCGTGCTGATGTGGGGTGGGGGTCAGGGCCCCTCAGCACAGGCCAAAGTGCAGCTACCACGGGGAGGTCTCCCCGCCTTTGCTCAGGATACACTCTCGGCCACACGGTCTTGGAAGTCTGTCCTCCTTCCCCTTCATATTGCAGCTGCTCTTCTGACGTGACACTGCAGCATAAAGCCTTGCAGGCAACGGAGGAAACGGAAGCTCAGGGTCCCCTCCTTGCATGTAAAGCAACAACCACGTGACTGTGTGGTGAGAAGCTCTTGGGTTTGTCATCTGCCTCGTAGGTTCTTCATCTGTGAAATGCAGGTCACAGGTTTACCTTATAAAGTTCTTTTAAGGACTCAGTGAATTGATAAGTATAAACATGTATCAATTTATATGTATCAGTAATGTCTGGCTAAATAAATGCTGTTACATACTATTAATAAGGAAGAATTACAATTAGCATCATAATTAATATGACCAATAATGATTATCAAGGCTTTTTAAAAAATAGGCTTATATATATATATATTTTTAAATTGTTATTTATGTCTTTTACATTTTGTATTCCCCTTGGGCAACCCACCACCAATTCACCCGTGATCCATCTCCATGGTCCCCTGTATTCTCCTCTCTTCCATTTTGTGCCCTTATGCTCCTCTCCCCCCACCCCACCCACTGCTGAGTGTCTCTCTCCCACCCAGCCTCCCTATAGTCCTGTTATAAGTGAAACCATTCGATATTTTTCTTTTTCTTTCTGGCTTATTTCACTGAGTATGATTCCCTCTAATTCCATCCATGTCGCTGCAAATTGCATGTGTTTATCTTCTTTCCATGATGAATAGTATTCCATTGTGTATATGGACCACATCTTCTGGATCCAGTCATCTATTTTTGGACATCTGGGTTGTTTCCATGCATTTGCTATTGTGAACAGTGCCGCAATGAACATACGGGTGCATGTATCCTTTCGGATTAGTGCTTTTGTGTCCTTTGGGTAAATTCCCAAAAGTGGGATTGCTGGGTCGTATGGGAGCTCCATGTTTAGCAATTTGAGGAATCGCCATACAACTTTTCCATACAGTTCACATTCCCACCAGCAGTGTAGAAGAGTTCCTTTTTCTCCACATCCTTTCCAGCATTTGTTGTTGCCTGTATTTTTAATGTGTGCCATCCTCTCAGGTGTGAGGTGGTATCTCATAGTGGTTTTGATTTGCATTTCCTTGATTATATGATGTTGAGCATTTTTTCATGTATCTGTTGGCCATTTGCTTTTCTTCTTTGGAGAAGTGCCTTTTGAGCTCTTCTGCCCATTTTTTGACTGGGTTATTGGCTTTGTTTTGTTGAGTTGTGTGAGTTCCTTGTAAATTTTTGTTATCAGTCCTTTATCAGATGCATTGTGTGCAAAAATCTTTTCCCAGTTGGTAGGGTGTCTGTTAGTTTTGGTTAGTGTCTCTTGCTGTACAGAAGCTTTTTATTTTGATGTAATCCAACCTGTTTATCTTGTCTTTCACTTCCTTCGCTTTGAGGGATGTGTCTTTCAAGATTTTGCTGAGATGTATGTCGTGTAGAGTTTTGCCTATATTTTCTTCTATACATTTTATGGTTTCAGGTCTTACATCCAGGTCTTTTATCCATTTTGAGTTGACTTTTGTGCAGGGTGTGAGGTAGTAGTCTAGCTTCATTTTTTTGC